>JAURVB010013900.1:0-11707 GCA_033002965.1 Piper betle | reverse complement strand
CGCAACAAACGGTCCATATATATATAATATATATATATATATATATATATATATTACATATACCTTACGTAGGGGCCCACTAAGCTCACGAGCAGTCAGACATTTAGATTGTGCCATGTGGCAAGATCTGAGCCATCCATGTCAGCCCTAGCTTTCACCCATCTATTTATCAGAGATTTTCTCACATTTTTGGATGATTTCCACCCCTAGCGTCGCCACTACTTCGGGTCGCCATTGGTGAGTCTCCAAACCACCCCTGGCCACTGAACTGGCACCAACATGAATGCCTCTTGGCTGACTACAGATCCATACTAGTCTCCACCACCAGTGTTGCCGCAACAGTCGTCGGTGAAGACGCTTTCTTAGCCATTTCCTGCCACCGCCACCACTTTTAGGCCGTTTTTTGGCCCCAGCGATCCTCCTATGGTGAGGCCAACCACCCAGATAGGTTCATCTTTTCAAGGCCGACATTTTGAGACCACCCATGACCACTGTTGTGGCCACGATCATTGCCGATGAAGTCTCTTCACCCAATGGCAATTCTGCCCTTTTATAGCTATTTTTTGCCATCATTTCCGCTTCAACGTCCTCTATTGATCGCGACTGGTGGCAGACTTTGTCGCGCCACCATTGACATTTTATGCCGACGAGCATCGGCCATACTATCCAACCCCGATTTCCAGGATTCGTGTCCACCTACCCACTTTCGCGTCCACCTGCCTGCGCTCACGTCCGCTTGCCCCCGTTTGAGTCTGCTTGCCCAACCTGTTCGTTCAGTTGCCCACCAATCTGATTGAGTCTGCGTCCTATTCAACTACCAGGTGATAACTCTGTAAAAGAGTTATTATTCTTTGCATTTTATATTGAGTTTTTGTCATGTTTCGAGTGATTTTTATTTCAATTTTATTAGTTTAAAAGTTTATTAGATATTATTAATAATGCAAGAAATTATTGTGATTTTGGTGTAAAAAGTGCTAATTAATGTTGTTCTAGCAGGGTATAAGAGTTAGAAGACGATCCAGAATGAATTCGGAGCAAAATCGGGCCAAAAAGCATAACCTAGAAACTGTAACTGAAGCAGAGTGCTCGAGCGCTGGGATTCAGAGCGCTCGAGCGCTGGCCTTTTGATTAAGAAAATTTTATGGCTGAGAGCTGAGCGCTCGAGCACTGGCGAGCGAGGAAAACAAATTTTCTAGATATTTCTGGAGATCCTGGTGGACCCCACTTGATAATATTTGGGTGGATCATTTATAAATTTGATTAGGGTTTTAAAGAAGAGAGGAGAACAACACTGGACAGCTAAGTGACGGCACGAAAGACGAGAAGGAACGACGAAGAAGTTGGATCAGAAGAAGAAGACGCTTTCTCAAAAAGAGTTTTTCTTATTTTGATTTAGTTTTCTTTGTAATTAAATGATGTCTTTCATATCACATATGAATTTCTTGAGTTTAATCGAATATTTTATGGAGTAAATTCTTTTCTAGGATTTTCAATGACACCTAGTGCATGGATTAATAAAGGTTATTAATTTTTATCTATGTGATTGTGATGTTGGATCATCTATTTTATTCTGTTCTTAATGCTATCATTAGACTGGCCATCTATTGTTAGATCTAGAGATTTGATCTTGTCTAGAGATAGAAAGATTAAATTTGTCATTGAATAAAATAGCCTTTGTTCATCTGTTTTGGGTGATTCACATGTGAGATAGAGATATACTCATATGTCTTGGGTAACTGTTAAGGGCAAAACTTAAAGTATCATTTTGCATACACAATTTCATAGAGATATAGAAGTTGGGTGCGAGTGATAAGTTTATGGTGAATCGAGAGATTATCATGAATAATTAATTCTCGTGGTTAATGATCCAAATGTGCAATTCATAGGTAGAAGTTATAACTTTAATCATATAGAGCACTAGGTGAAATTGAAAATCCTAGGTTTGTCGTCTTGAAGTTAATATCTAATTTAAATATTGCATGTTAGATTAATTTAATCTTAATTCATAATTAAATCACTCTTTGAATTTGCTTTCATTTAAGTATAATTAATTAAATTAGTTTTGGTAATTGAGAATTTCTACTACTAATTCCTCGTGGGACGATACTTTCTTATCACTTTTATTACTTGATTCGGCACGTGCACTTGCGTTATAATTTCCACATCAAGTTTTTGGCGCCATTGTCGGAGAATTAAACTAGAATTTGATTTTATCGAAATTAGTTTGATTGTTTGCTTAAATTGTTCTCATCTCTGTCTTAAGTTTTTTTATTATTTAATTAGGTATTGTGTAGTGCATGCAAGGAGAAGGTACTCAGGATCTAGAGCCATATAACCCAGAGATCGAGAGAACTTGTCGGCGACTACGCCAAGAAGCTAGAGTTCGGAGAGCAATGGAGGCAAGGTAAAGGAATAATAATCTTCCACTGGTAGCCAATGATGATGACACAAAAGCTCTGGAAGAGTTTGCTCTTCCTGTTTTAGACGGATTACATTCAAGCATTCTCAGGCCACCAATTGAAGCAAATAGCTTTGAGTTGAAACCAGTGATGTTCCAAATGCTACAAACCGTGGGACAATTCGCAAGACTGGCGCATGAAGATCCTCATACTCACCTGCTCAATTTTATTGCTATTTGTGATTCATTTAAAATGAATCAAGTGTATGAGGAAGCTATCCAGCTTCGATTATTTCCATATTCTTTAGCCGAAATGCAAGATTATGGTTGAATTCACAGACGCCTAATTCTATCACCACTTGGGATGAATTAGCGAGAATGTTTTGCTTAAATACTTTCCACTGTCTAAAATTATCAATTTTCATAATGATATTACTTCTTTTGTGCAGCTGGATAACGAATCGCTTTATGATGCATGGGAGAGGTTCAAGGATTTACTATAGAAGTGTCCATACCATGGAATTCCCCTTGGGTTCAAATTCAAACATTTTATAATGGACTCCATGGACAAACTAAATCCATTGTAGATGCTACTGGCCACTGGATCCCTCATGAGCAAATCATATAGAGAAGCTAATGAATTATTGGAAAAGCTGACATCTAACCATTATCAGATGGGGCAGGGCAGAACAATGAGGAAGAAGAGTGGAGGTATTCTCGAAGTGGACACATTGACACGCACAGTGGTTTCTCTGTCAAAACAAATGCAAGCTTTAGGGATGAATTCTAATGTGAATTCAGTGAACATGATAGCAACTAAGTGTGAGTGGTGTGGTGAAGGACATCCTACCGAGCATTGTGTCAACAATCCTAAATCAGTAAATTTTGTTGGAAGCTATACGAGACAGTAAAACAATCTTTATTCCAATACTTATAATCTAGGATGGAGGAATCATCCAAACTTTGCATGGGGAGGCAACCAAGCCTCAATGCCAGGTCCACAACAACAAGCACCTCAAGGTTTTCAGCACAATCGAGTACAACCTCAAGAAAAGAATCCAACTATGGAGGAAATATTCATGCAATTTATACAAAGTCAACAATCTTCTATGAGGAATTTGGAAACTCAAATTGGTTAGATTGCTAGTGCATTGAGTAATATACCACAAGGTGGACTCTCAGTGACACTCAAAATCCTAGGGAAGTGGGTAAAGAATGTAAAGTCATACATTGAGAAGCGGTAAGGAATTGGAAAATCCTCACAATCAAAAGACACCAATTCCCATGGCTAACCCAGAAGCGGTTGAACGAAATGAAGAAAATAAGGATGAATTGGTAGAAGTCCTACCACCTAAGGGTTCATTTGATCAACATAACCTGTTCTCAAGAGTTTCATATCCTCAGAGACTGCATAAAAATAAACAAGACAACAAATTTCAAAAATTCTTGGAGGTGTTTAAGAAGCTTTCCATAAATATCCCATTTGCTGAAGTGCAAGAGAAAATGCCGAGTTATGCTAAATTCATAAAGTAAATATTATCTAAGAAGAAAAAGTTGGAGGATGTTGAAACTATTGCCCTTAATGAAGAGCATAGTTTTGTACTACAAAGGAAGCTTCTACCAAAGCTCAAAGACCCAGGGCGGTTTACTATTCCTTGTGCTATAAGCCCGGAGTTTTGTTGTCAAGCATTATGTGACTTAAGTGCGAGCATTAATTTGATGCCTCTTTCTATATACAAAAAGTTGGGTTTGGGGGAGTTAAAACATAAAGCGATTAATCTGTAATTGGCTTGACCACTCCTACATTTTTCTAGAAGGGGAGATTGAAAATATACTTATTAAGGTAGACAAATTTATATTCCCAGCCGATTTTGTGATTGTGGTTAAGGAGGAAGAGTCAAATGTATCAATTATAGTTGGCATGCCTTTTCTTGCCATCGAGAGGGCATTGATTGATGTAGCTACTGGTGAATTAATAATGAGAGTGGATAATGAAGAAGTGGTCTTTAATGTTTTTAAGGCTATGCTGTAAAAACCATGAAAATAATTAGGTTATTTTATTTAGTTTAGTAAATCTTAAAATGAATCAATTATTTAATTAAATTAATTCTTGGAAATCAATATCTTATCAATTATAACCCATTCATAGTTTTTGACCTTTCGTTATCACACAAATATAGTTATGAGTAATTACGTTCTTTTCTATAAAATTTAATATAGTGACTTCTTAAAATTCCACACATATTTAATTTAATGTAATGACTTCTAGAATTCCACACATATTCTTCTATATAAAGGAAAGTTCTGTTGTTAAATGAAACATCCTCTAGATAGGTTGTGAGCACATTTGACACACAAAAGGGAAGACTTTAGGATTATTTGTTATAGTTGCGGGTTCTTCACCAAATTTTCAGGTCCGTATAATTATTTAAAATGTTGTATTTTCCCTTGTGGACAACCTGGTCGGCCTGAGCCAGATTCGACCACCATGCACCGAGTGCAACCGGGGTCAAGGAATTGACTTAGTCTGACACGGGCTATGCCCTTCATAATCCAATAATGGACATGTCAGAATGGACCTGACAGCCATAATACAATAAATTGGACATGGCGGATTGGACTCGCCAGCCAATTACGGACATGGTGGACTGACCCATTAGCCAATAGATGGACATGGTGGACTGATCCATCAGCCAACTAATGGACATGGTGGATTGGACTCACCAGCCGATAACGGACATGGCAGATTGGACTCGCCAGCCAGTAATGGACATGATGGACTGACCCATCAGCCAATAAATTAGACATGGCGGATTGGACTTGCTAGCCAATTACGGACATGGTGGATTGGACTCACTCAGCACGATAACGGACATGGCGGATTGGACTCGCCAGCCGGTAATGGACATGATGGACTGAACCATCAGCCAATAAATTGGACATGGTGGACTAGACTCGCCAGCCAATTACGGACATGGTGGATTAGACTCGCTAGCCGATAACGGACATGGCGGATTGGACTTGCCAGCCGGTAATGGACATGATGGACTGACCCATCAGCCAATAAATTGGACATGGCTGGATTGGACTCGCCAGCCAATTATGGACATGGTGGATTGGACTCACCAGCCGATAACGGACATGGCGGATTGGACTTGCCAGCCAGTAATGGACATGATGGACTGACCCATCAGCCAATAAATTGGACATGGCAGATTGGACTCGCCAGCCAATTACGGACATGGTGGATTGGACTCACCAGCCGATAACGGACATGGCAGATTAGACTCGCCAGCCGGTAATGGACATGATGGACTGACCCATCAGCCAATAAATTGGACATGGCGGATTGGACTCGCCAGCCAATTACGGACATGGTGGACTGACCCATCAGCCAATAGATGGACATAGTGGACTGACCCATCAGCCAACTAATGGACATGGTGGATTGGACTCACCAGCCGATAACGGACATGGCAGATTGGACTCGCCAGCCGGTAATGGACATGATGGACTGACCCATCAGCCAATAGATGGACATGGTGGACTGACCCATTAGCCAACTAATGGACATGGTGGACTGAACCATCAGCTAATAAATAGACATGTTGGAATGGTCACAACTGCCAATATTATAGATAATGATAGGGAGTTTATGGACTTGTTTTATTTAATTATACGGCTTAGTGGTTAATCACTAACGCGGAATTGCCTCCGCAGGTTAGCAGCTTGAACTAAAGACTAAGAGACGACAGGGTGGTTCTTCTACCAACTCAGGTGGTGAACAGATAATAAGCGGACTTCTCTTTTTACTTTTCTTGTGTTATAAATGTGGCTATGGGAAATGGTCCAAGACTATGGGATAATTACTTCATGCATTGTCATTTGAAACATAAGTTCTTTTGAGTTAGAAATGCTAGACTTATTTGCTTTCATATTATTCATGTAACCTTTTAAGTAACACCCGGTCCAGTTAGGACTGGTCGTTATAGGGTTGGTTTTGTTAAATTTTGAGTAACACCTGGCCAGCAAGGCCCACAATATCGTGAAACATGGCGGGTCGTTACAGGTGGTATCAGAGCCTGGTTTCCCATTAGCTCACATTTTATGACTCAAGTACCTTGTTGAAAAGTCCAATAATTATCTTTTCCCACTGTGTTGTGTTATTGAATTAATAAATTCATTCGCTAAATAAACCTAAGTCATAACTATAAAAAGAAACATATTAATGAACCATGATGGTTCGACGTTTTAGATGGCAGGCACTCGTAGACAGTCAAACCGAGCTACTCCGCCCAATTCGAACACCGAGAATGTATTGGCTCAGATCCTGATGGCCATATAGGGACTGGCACAGGCTTCAGAAAATACAAATTCTGTGGTTCAAAATATTGTTCAGCGGTTACCGGGAGTGGTAGCAGGGAATGGAGCCTCAAACTCGGCAGCGGGTCCCAGAATCACCCCAGATGGTGGTCAAGGGAGTGCCCAAGGATGGGCAGCAGCGAGTCCTAGAATCACCCCAGATGGTGGTCAGGGGAGTGCCCAAGGGCGGGCAGGGTTAGCAGACTCGGGCGAGCAAGGGGAGCATCCAAACCCAGTGCCACCGGTAGTCCGACAAGTGGTGCCGCCAGCTGTTGATAATAGTGACCGTTACACTATGGAAAACTTCAGGAAGAATGGAGCTGAACTATTTGTCGGAGGGATCGATCCAATAAAGGCGGAGAGCTGGATAGACATTACCAAAAAGGCTTGCCCCATCGCCACCAAGTGAGGTTGGCAACCTTTTTGGGTAATTTAGTTGAGTCTGAGTGCAAACCCAAAGAGTTGTCCATGATTCCTGTGGTAGCAGAGTTTCCCGATGTATTACCAGACAAACTTCCAGGGTTACCTCCTAAGCGGGCAGTGGAGTTTGCCATTGACCTAGCACCTGGAACAACACCAATTTCTAAAGCACCATACCGCATGGCTCCAGCAGAACTCAAGGAGTTAAAGAGTCAACTAGAAGAGTTGTTGCAGGTAGGTTTCATCCGACCAAGTACTTCACCCTGGGGAGCCCCTGTTCTTTTTGTGAAGAAGAAAGATGGATCACTTCGGTTGTGTATTGACTATCGACAAATCAATCAAGTGACAGTCAAGAATCGGTACCCCTTACCGAGGATTGATGACTTGTTTGATCAGCTAAAAATAGCCGGAATATTTTCTAAGATAGACTTGCGGTCTGGTTATCACCAGTTGCGAGTAAAGGAGTCAGATATACAGAAAACGGCTTTCTAAACTCGGTATGGACATTATGAGTTTCTGGTTATGCCTTTTGGTCTAACAAATGCACCAGCGGCCTTTATGTCACTCATGAACACAGTATTCCACGCATACCTGGACAAGTTTATTATCGTGTTTGTGGACGACATTCTGGTCTATTCAAATAATGAAGAAGAGCATGTGAAGCACCTATCTATTACTCTTCAAGTTCTGAGAGAACATCAACTGTTCGCCAAGCTCTCAAAGTGTGACTTCTGGATGAGGGAGGTAAATTTCCTTGGTCATATTGTCTCAAAGGCCGGAATTGCAGTGGATCCATCAAAAGTGAAAGCAGTCACTGATTGGCCACAACCTAAGTCAGTCACTGACATCAGAAGCTTTCTTGGTTTAGCGGGTTACTACAGGAAATTCATTAAAGACTTCTCCTTAGTGGCATCGCCAATGACCAAACTCACAAGGAAGGGTGTCAAGTTTGAATGGAGTAGTAAGTGTGAGGATAGTTTCTGGTCTCTAAAGAAGAGTCTAACAACTGCACCAGTCTTGGCACTGCCAAATGGTAATAAAGGATTCGTAGTCTTCAGTGATGCATCCCTGTTGGGTTTAGGATGTGTCCTTATGCAGAGAGGTAAAGTGGTGGCCTATGCCTCTCGTCAATTGAAAATTCATGAGCAAAATTATGCAACCCATGACTTGGAACTGGCAGCAGTAGTTTTTGCACTGAAGATTTGGAGACACTACTTGTATGGAGCCCAGTTCGAAGTCTTCACTGACCATCAGAGTTTGAAGTATATCTTCACCCAAAGGACCTTAACCTTCGACAGAGGCGGTGGATAGAATATTTGAAGGACTACGACTTCCAAATCTTATATCAGCCAGGGAAAGCGAATGTGGTAGCCAACGCGTTGAGTCGGAAGGGCAAGGTGGACAAAGGTCAGCAGCTAGCTAGACTTTGGGCCATGTCAGCAGAAGTGGTGGCTATCAATCTTGTGGAACAACTAACAGGGTTACTGGCAAATCTGGTTATTTCCAATGATTTGGTCGATCGGGTTAAGCTAGCACAAATGGGTGATGAGGAGCTAAATGAAATGTTGGACAAGACTCCTGACATTGTAGCTGATTCCAATAGTGTGATCAGATTTAGAGGAAGGTTGTGTGTACCCAAGGATGATGCACTGAGGCGAAATATCTTGGAAGAGGCTCATCGCTCAAAGTTCTCGATACACCCTGGAGTTACTAAAATGTATCAGGATTTAAAGCGAATCTACTGGTGGATTGGGATGAAGAGGGATGTTGTGGATTTTGTCTCCAAGTGTCAGACTTGCCAACAGATCAAAGCCCAACATCAACTACCTGGGGGACTATTACAACCTTTAGAAATACCAACTTGGAAATGGGAGTGTGTCACATGCGACTTTATTGCAAAGCTCCCAAGGACTCAGAAGAAGCATGACTCCATATGGGTGGTTGTGGACCGTCTGACCAAGGCAGCTCATTTCATCCCCACAAAATCAAGAAGGACGGCGGAATACCTAGCAGAATTGTATGTCAATAACATTGTCAGGCTGCATGGGATTCCAAAAGAGATAGTCTCTGATAGAGATCCCCTATTCACTTCACATTTCTGGGAAGCTTTCCAAAAAGCTATGGGGACCCAAATCAAGCTAAGTACAACATATCATCCTCAAACTGATGGTCAGAGTGAGAGGACCATTCAAACTTTGGAGGATTTGTTAAGAGCTTGCATTCTTGACTGGGAAGGAGATTGGGAGAAACACTTAGCCTTGGCTGAATTCACCTATAATAACTCTTACCAGGCCAGTATAAGGATGGCACCATTTGAAGCCTTATACGGTAGGCCCTGCCGATCACCATCATGCTGGTTGGAGTCTACCGAAGCGGTTATAGTCGGGCCAGAGATGGTGAGGGAAGCAACTGAAAAGGTGAAACTCATTCAGCAAAGGCTTAAGGCAGCGCAGGATCGACAAAAGAGTTATGCTGATACTCGAAGGAAGGACCTAGAGTTCCAAGTTGGGGAGTTTGTGTACCTAAAGACATCTCCTAGGAAGGGGGTGATCAGATTTAGAACATCAGGGAAGTTGAAACCAAGATTCATAGGACCGTTCCCAATCCTGGATCGAGTCAGAAATTGTGCATATAGATTAGCATTACCACCAAGCCTAGCTGGAGTACACAATGTTTTCCATGTGTCAATGCTAAAGAAATATGTACGAGACGAAGATCATATAATCACAACTTTTAAAGACTTAGAATTACAACCAAATTTAACATACGAAGAAAAGCCGATTCGCATTTTGGCAAGAGAAATTAAGACACTCAGGAACAAGGAAATCCCTTTGGTAAAGGTATTGTGGAGAAATCAGGGATCAGAGGAAGCTACCTGGGAGACTGAGCAAGAGATGGCAAAGATATACCCAAGCCTATTTGTGGCATAAGATTCTTTATTGAGTGATACCGATACGAATAAAAATTAATTCTTAGTTTCTGTTGGCCGTTATAATATTTCGGGGACGAAATATTTCTAAGTTGGGGAGATTGTAAAAACCACTGAAAATAATTAGGTTATTTTATTTAGGGTTTTATAAATCATTAAAATGAATCAATATTATTTAATTAAATTAATTCTTGGAAATCAATATCTTATCAATTATAACTCATTCATAGTTTTTGACCTTTCGTTATCACACAAATATAGTTATGAGTAATTACGTTCTTTTCTATAAAATTTAATATAGTGACTTCTTAAAATTCCACACATATTTATAAGATTTAATGTAATGACTTCTAGAATTCCACACATATTCTTCTATATAAAGGAAAGGTCTATTGTTAAATGAAACATCCTCTAGATAGGTTGTGAGCACATTTGACACACAAAAGGGAAGACTTTAGGATTATTTGTTATAGTTGCGGGTTCTTCACCAAATTTTCAGGTCCGTATAATTATTTAAAATATTGTATTTTCCCTTGTGGACAACCTGGTCAGCCTGAGCCAGATTCGACCACCATGCACCGAGTGCAACCGGGGTCAAGGAATTGACTCAGTCTGACACGGGCTATGCCCTTCATAATCCAATAATGGACATGTCAGAATGGACCTGACAGCCATAATACAATAAATTGGACATGGCGGATTGGACTCGCCAGCCAATTACGGACATGGTGGACTGACCCATCAGCCAATAGATGGACATGGTGGACTGACCCATCAGCCAACTAATGGACATGGTGGATTGGACTCACCAGCCGATAACGGACATGGCGGATTGGACTCACCAGCCGGTAATGGACATGATGGACTGACCCATTAGCCAATAAATTGGACATGGCGGATTGGACTCGCCAGCCAATTACGGACATGGTGGATTGGACTCACCAGCCGATTACGGACATGGTCGGATTGGACTCGCCAGCCGGTAATGGACATGATGGACTGACCCATCAGCCAATAAATTGGACATGGTGGATTGGACTCGCTAGCCAATTACGGACATGGTGGATTGGACTCACCAGCCGATAACGGACATGGCGGATTGGACTCGCCAGCCGGTAATGGACATGATGGACTGACCCATCAGCCAATAAATTGGACATGGCTGGATTGGACTCGCCAGCCAATTACGGACATGGTGGATTGGACTCACCAGCCAGTAATGGACATGATGGACTGACCCATCATGTAAAGACCCGGAAATATATATGTATATATTCGACGCGGTGGGATTGAACGTTGGTATCCATGAATTTATTTAAATTATTTACCCGCTACCCGGTTAATTATCAATTACCCGGTCAAGTGGAAAGTATTAGTTAACCGGTTAAGTATTTTTACCCGGTTAAGTAAAACCATACCATTTAACCGTTTAAACTAGTAAAGTGAACCGTATCACTTACCCATTTACCCGGCAACGAAGTGTGTTTTCATAAACCCTAGGCCTTCTTTCATTTTATAAGGAGAAGGAGGGGGGGTGTTGTAACACCCCAAATCCGGTTCACACTCGTGAACCAAACCGGCATGTTACAGGCCCCGGT
>JAURVB010013899.1:0-14700 GCA_033002965.1 Piper betle | reverse complement strand
GAAGTAAGGATTGCCCCCATCAGCAACAAGTCAAATACCTTCTCCCACAGCACCATCCCCGCTCAATGTACCAAAGACACGCTGCACCATGGTCCCAGCTCCGCCATTGCATCATCCCTGGTCTTGCTAGCCCCAGACCTCGCATGTACACCCACATGCATACATCGACCATATGCTCCAGCCTCCAAATTACGAGTCCAACTCATCCAAACAACTCCCCATGGTCTTGAGAATTGCTGGCTCAAAGCATCTCTAAGACTTTGTAATGCAGCTAGTATTTCAATAACTCCGACTGTTTTCCTCTTCCTCCTTGTAAAGCCCTGCTGGTAATCAGCGCAACATGAACTCACCTCGTCTAGTGGCTGTCTCTCTAGACAAGTGGAGATAGAGACGTCTGATTCACCTCCCAGCAAACCAAACACCGCAAGTGTAACCCTACCCCTGGATTCAGCACTTACTCCATCAGTCCGTCATAGATCTGTAGCAGCCTTGGTCAGCCATGGTCATGAATCCCCCATGAATGCTCTAGACATTCAGGCCCTGTTCAGTAAGAACATTCCCTCGCACACCGGGAAAGAACTGATCTCTTGTCAACACCTCACCATCGTCAGATGGTACTCCCGACATGATGATCTCCTAGGCATCTCATCACCGGTTAGTAACTTCAACTAATGGAAGTGAGCTCCTGGTGTTCCACTCCATCCACATGGACGAACTCCCCGAACAAGAGTATAGAGCTTACTCCTTCACATTTTTAGCTCACTCTCGCAACCCCTGTAGTACTCCTTGAAGTCGTTGGCAACCTTCAAGAAATCTCGCTCTTGGATTACGGCAACATCCTCCAACTCATTCACGCCCAGCTAGACCACACGCACCTTGCCAACTCGCCCAATGGACTCCACAACACGTCGTCTAGGTACCCACACCGATACTCGGGCTGGGGCCTTGCCCTTCACTACCAAGTCGTTACAGCTCCCACCAAGCTACTCAGAAGACAACACCCCCATTAGGGTTTTTGGCTCCATTGCGGTATCGACATATGCAATGTGGCAAGCAGCCCCTCGCCAGACTCCGGATCTACTACCCCGATAGATTTACTATGTCCCCTCACAAAGCACCCATGCCTCCGGACATCCCCATCACTCCACCCAAGTGTGGTAGCACGCCTACACGAGCTGACACCAAGAAATTGTTACCGAGTATTACCTCAAAGTCATCAATTTCTGCAACCATGAAATCAGCTTGGCCACTGAATTCCCCTAGGCGGATCTGAACTCCTCGAGCCACACCCTAAACGTGCTTCACCAACGAATTCACAACCTTCATCCTACTGGTAGTAACTCTCGATTTCAGTCCTAATTGACCCAACACCTTTGTTGAAACAAAGCTGTGCGTTGCCCCTGTGTCAACCAATGCTGAAACCCGTCTTCTATTCAAAGTCACTGGAACATACATCAGCCCCAAACTCCCCTATTTAGGCTGTTCAACCCTCAGAGCTCCTATCATCTATAACATCAACATACGAGCTGGCTCACCTGAATCAGAACCTTCCTCGGCCTGCATCACCACCATCTTCCCCTTCGAATTGTTCGGGCACTCCTTGGCCTTATGAGGTCCACCACATGTATAACACTACAACTACCTCACTTCAACAAGCCGGGAATTTCCTGGTTCGGTCCTAGGAAAAACCCTCTTCTTCTCATTTGGTCTCGGCTTGAATGATCTTCCGTCACTCCCCACCGCCTTGCCTTCCTTGGAAACTCGGTCACCTCCACCCGAACCATCAGCAGTCTTCAAGTCTCCTAGGGCATCGGCTGCACCTAATACGGTCTGCAAGTCCTGCACCTTTTGCCGCCTCAACTCCACCTGTGCCCAAGGTTGCAATCCAGACACAAAGTTAAAGAGTTTATTGCTTTTTGACATGTCCTAAATTTCCAAAAGACATGAGCTGAACTGTTAGACATATTCTCGCACTGTTCCAGTTTGCTGAAGCTTCATCAAAGCCTCTCTCGCCATCCAAGCTGTATTGGTAGGCAAAAACTAATCCCTAAGTTCTTCCCTCATATTCCCCCAAGTCTCAATCTTAGGACGTCCAACCTTCTCGTCGTCCTCAGTGCGTGTCCGCCACCACAATTTGGCATCGCCAGTTAGAAACATACTGGCCATCGAGACTTGCTTATGAGGAGGAATCCTGGTAGCTCGAAAATATTCTTGCATCTTCCAGATGAAATTCTCCAGATATTTTGATGATCGGATTCCACTTAACTTCGTTAGCTCTGGCACCTTAAGCCTTCCTGATATTTCGGCTACCTGGTCAGCAACAATGTGCTGAGGCTGGTTGAGTACTACCCGCTTCAGAAGAGAGCCATATCCGAACGAATTTCCTCCAAACCTGTCCTGAGATTTTCCACTATCTCAGCCATTCCATCATCACGCACTGCACTGGATTCCGGTGCATCAGCAACCCGTTCCACCACACCGGCTAGGGTTTCCAACCGATTAAACACCGTGTGATTATCATCCTCACCATTGGTTGGCCCTCCAACTAACACCTCTAGCCGTGCCACCCTCTCCCTGAGAGCATCCGTCAATCGTGTATCCATGTGATTTTATCAGCAAAAAACTATTGAATGCGTATTGTCCCTCAATTGCACTTGCACTTGGCTCGTAAACGCCGCTCTGATACCTCTGTCATGGGCCTGATTTAAGGACCCAAATTTTTCGATCCTAACCAGTCCTGTGCGGCATATTCTCACCCAAGAACACTAGCCTAACACCAAGTACGCAACTTTGAAGAAACTACGGAAGCCTACACGCCAACACCAACCTATGTTCGGCCAACCTCAACACCCCGAGGTTGCTGCCTTCAACCCGTCGCTTGATCACAATGTGTTGGTACTGCACCAAACACCGATACAACACTTTTGGCTACCGACACTCCCTGCCGATAGGCTGTTCCAGAAGTCAAATAGCACCACGTGCAACACTACCCAATTGCCCAACCAGCAATTATGTGTCTTGGGTTCGTGCCGTCTGCCCTTGCTTGTCTCAGCACCAGTTTCCACAACTGGCTGCCTTGTAAACTTTGACCATGACCTAGGATACAAAAGTTCCCTGTCTAAACACCAGCCAACAAGCAAAACACAGATTACGGGAAAACACTTCCAGCATTCAACCCCGTGTAGATATGCACCACGCCCCTTCCGTTTCAGATAACTCCGGATCCAACATCTCTATCCACAAAGATATACAATCTCCACTGTATCCAGCACCCAGCACTACTCCACATCCAGGTTCACCCTAACAGCCTTGTGGTTATGTTCAGATGTTTGTTGCAGCTTTCACGTCCCTGGATATGCATATCAGATCTTCCACCATGATACGCCCCCAGCAACTTCCATGAAGCTTCATCACAAACCCTTGGCTGCACCGCTGGTCACCCCATCTCGGCCACCAGCTTGACCCCAACAACGTCTAGACATGGTTCAACCTCCCTCATTTATTCACCAATCACATGCTACCAATGGTCCACCACCATCGCCCTGCACCAGCCCTGCCACTCGTGCCTGCCCATGCACTGTCGCGCACACCAGCACCCGCTCGCGCACGAGCGCACTCACACCCCGCACACCCGCGTGCTCACACAGCAGCGTGCCTGTCGCTCCCTCGCGCACACACCTGCACAGATGACCATGCGCTTGTCTGCTACAGTACTCAGTATTGTGCCACAACACACTACCACTATTTTTCTTGGTACTAGTGGCTGCTCGGCACCCTATGCTGTACACTCAGCTCGGTAGCCTGCTCAGTCCACGGTTGCACCACAACCTCAATCTTCCGACCCAAACACCGATCAACAGCAACTTGAGGTTTCTCGACTGGACTCGGCCACATGCTCAATACACCAAATTCCGACCCATATGCCGACTAACTCGATGTCATGCTCCATCGCCATGCTCGGTCACTCGGCAGCCTTGTGTGCTTCGGTTTGTAACCTGCAACTCAATACGGGTTAGCCTCGATATGTTGTTTCCACCACTTGGATAGCCACCGCTACCCCCTCATGGACGCAGGGAACCTAAAGACAACACCCAAACCCTAGTTCTCGGCAACGTCCATGAATCATGGCTGTAACAGGAACCAACATTCATATCTTTTCCTGGGGAGCGTGTTTAGACCATCGAACTGGGACATGGGTGTGTGGGTTGCTTGTTCCTTGTTGTACTGTCTTTTCTCCAAATCCCTAATCTCCCTCCCCGATCGAGCCCCACATCCTCCCTGTCGGAGCACCGTCTTCGATTGCAGCCGCATCCACCTACCATCGGAGACTGCCCCGCTTGCCGCCGCCACCATCGACGGTTGCAGTCGTTTTTCTGAAACCCTTCCACTTGTAAGCGATCTTTCTATATGAAATTACTGTGATTGTTTAAATTCTTATGTGAGCATGAAATTGTGCGTATGTCAACAGATCTTGTGCGTTATTTAATTAAAATTTTAGAACTTTTGCTCATTTTTCTTTTTCGAGATGTAGTTGGTTGAATTTGGCGGAGGCTATGAATATGAATTTCATGAATTTGTGCTGTTGGCAGTTGTTTTAAATTTTTGTTTAGTACCGTTTTTCTAATGTAATTGCCTTCATATTTCCTATGAATCTGAATTTGCAGTGGATTGCTACTTGATTAAATCTATTTTTTAACAGTACATATTGCGTACATTCTTATGGAGAATAGTTTGTTCACAAATTGTTTGTTCACATGGATAGAACAATCTGGTCTGCCATCAATTTTGGGTCTATAGGTAGGTTTGAAGTAGATGGAGTTGTCAAGGAATGAAGTAGTTTCTAGTTTCTCCTATTCTTGACTATCAAAGAATTTTCCTCCCATAAAAATTTTATTTTTCCTAGGCAACTTCAAGTGCCCGGACATCTACATTTGTTGCTCAAAATGAAGCGGCTATTAGAGGAAAAATAGAGGTTGCATAGGAGTTTTGTGTGGAGGAGAAAGATCCTTCAACAAAGGCAAGAAGGTTATTGTACACTTATTGTGGTAAAGAGTTCAATGGTGGAGGGATTACTGCAGTAAAGAAACACTTGGCTAGTCAAAGAGGAGATACTGAATGATGTCCAAAAGTTCGTTTTGACACTCAGCAAAAAAATGTCAAAGGCCCTTCAAGAAATTGCTGAAAAGAAAAACCCTCTAGAACTGAAGCCACATTTGAAGAAGAAAGTCTAAATCAATCCACACGAGGAATTAGTGAAGATGATGGAGTTGATGTCATGGTTGTATGAGGTCCAACTACTCCATCAAGGAAGAAAAAGTAGACTCCACAGAAAAGGTGAAAGGGAAAAGATGCAGAGAAATTAGTGAATATTTTGTATATAAGGCCAGCCCTGGTGCTCAACCATCTATATGATCCGCCTTTGCAACGAGGGAACTGAAAGAGAGATTTGACATTATAGTAGCTAAATCGTTTTATAGTGCAGGACTACCTTTGTTATTGTTCCTGAAAACGGAATGAAAGCCTACCAGGTTCAATTCCTGTGGTTAATATTATTATTTTTTCTTGTCCTTGTTTCTATTATTATTGTTTGTCGTTCTTGCAACAGTTTCATTGTTTATGTTTCATCATTTTTATTTTTTCATGTGCCTGTTTTGACAGTCTCCTTATAGTTATATTTATTTGTTGTATCCACTATTTGACTTCCTGAATCTTCATTTATTTAAACTAGGCTGCTGTGCTATATAAGGGGTTAATCGACGAAGACGTAACCATGTACTGCAGACTATCGAATGAAGAAAAGATAGACGCAGTGGCAAGCAGAGCCGCACCGAGATCGACCTTCTTAACTTTTGTGGGTCTAAATTTTAATCCAACCCCCTATCAAATCGTATGCTGCTACCTCAAACCCTACCTTAATGGTGAAAGAGATTGCCCGTACTTAATTCACGATCGCTACCAGGAAGTTGACATAAATGTTTATGCTACTTCGCCACAAGAGCTAGCCAGTAAACCATTCCAGCAACTATATATGCATAGATTTTAAAAAATTAAGATTTTATCAAAAAAATTACATAATGAAAATATTTTTTTATCACTTTTTTTAAGTATTTGTTTTTCTGTCTACAGAAGCATTAGCACCAGCTCCCTCAAGGGAGTTGGAATGGTTTTTTTCTCCAAAAGGACGGACGTTAGTCTTAAGAAGGCAAGCAGAATGCTGCACACAAGGGACCGTTGGACGCCAATAGGTGATTCATTCGATATCCTGCCCAACCAAACTTTGTTTTCTGGAGAAGAGTATACTTCAGATGCAACTGTGGTCGGGATGTGTAGATCGTTCGCTTTCTATACCAAAGATTGAATGCGAACATGGTGGGAAAAGGATCAATACGAAGATCTAAATCCTAGTCGTGATAAAAAGGTAATATAATATCCTATTTTGACAATTATGTTCAATAATTCTTCCCTTTTTCCCACCAATAACAGTTGGTTATTTTGCAGAGGGATGAATGCAATCTATGCAAAATCACTATTAGGGCTGACAAGTGCTTTGAAAGAAATCAGAAGAGAGGAGCAGTGGCAAGTAATTACTGACCTGGTAGGAGCTTCTTCTCCAAGCTCCACAACCAATTCTTTGCCCTTGGAAGGCTTGGAACTCTGCTTTGCTGGTGCCATCTTGTGGGTGAACTTCTTGGAAGAGAGGAGATGAAGAACAATAGCAAAAGGGATGGAAGAAGGGCTGCAATTTCAGCAACCAAGGAAGAAGAAGAAGAAGGAGAAGAGAGGAGAAGAGGAAGGACGCCCTTGTCTTGGGCTCCAAGGAAGGGGAGAGGGCTGGAGCAATCTGGATTTGATTTTCAAAACAAAAGTTGTTACAATTCTGTTACAGCCCACTTTTATAGGCATCTTCCCTAGTGAAATGACCAAAACGCCCCTACCCAATTACCCCTACTAACAGCCCTACTCATCTACTAACAATATTCATAACAATTCCCTCCCCATGAAACACAACCTTGCCCTCAAGGTTGGAAATACAACAAATTACAGACATCAACTTTCCATTTGTGTTGCAGCTGGGAGAGATGTATGGACATGAACACCCGCAACTACCGAAGCTTTCAATTGAGATATGTGAAAGACGTTGTGTATTTGAGAATCTGCTGGTAGCTGACAGTAATAAATTTCTCCCATTCAATTTCTTACTGAAAAATGCAATGGGTTGGTTTTGTTGCATCAAAACAGCCCCTATTCCCATCCCACTCGCGTCACACTCAATCACAAAGGGTATATCAAAGTTTAGTAACACCAGCACCGGAGCCTTTGTGAGAGCTTGTTTCAGGTCATGGAAGGCTTGTTCCGCTAGAAGGTCCCAATGATAAGCATCCTTTTTCAGTAAATCCGACAATGGAGCTGCTAGAGTGCCAAAGCCCTTGATAAACTTTCTATAATACCCAGCTAATCCCAAAAAGCTCTTATATTCTTAACTGATCTCGGCGTCGGCCAATTCACAATAGCCTCTATTTTTTCCTTGTCTACACCAACACCTTCGGATGAAATAACATGTCCCAAATACTGAATTTGACGCAACCCAAAAGAGCATTTTTCCTTCTGAGCAAACAACTCATGTCTAAGCAATTCAGCTAGCGTCAACTCAAGATGGTATAGATGTTCATCCCAACACTTGCTGTATATAAGAATATCATCAAAGAAAACTAATATAAATTTTCTGAGATATGGAGCAAATACCTCATTCATCAAAGCTTGGAAGGTGGAAGGGGCATTGGATAATCCAAACGGCATAACCTTGAACTCATAATGGCCATGGTGTGTCCGGAAAGCTGTTTTGTGGACATCCTCTCCATGCATTCTTATTTGATGATAACCTGACCTCAAATCCAGCTTAGAAAAATAGGTAGTACCATGTAATTCATCCAAGAGTTCATCAATGTTGGGAATGGGAAACTTATCCTTTATCGTTGCCTTGTTGAGAGCTCTATAATCCACACACATTCTCCAACTTCCATCTTTCTTCTTGACTAGCAACACCGGAGCTGAATAGGGACTTGATGTAGGCTGAATTACTCCATCCTCCATTAATTGCTTTACTTGTCTCTCAATTTCATTTTTCTGGAAGTAAGGATACCGATACGGTCTCACGGCTACCGGCATCGTTCCCTCCTTGAGGTTCACATGGTGGTCATGAGGGCGTGTAGGTGGCAGCCCCTTGGGTACAGAAAACACTTTCTCAAACCTTAGCAACAGCTGATCCAATTCATCTTGTTGTTGAGCTGTTAAAGTAGTTTCCGGTAGATCCAAACCCCTGCTGTTCACCACTTGCAAATTCATCAATAACCCCTGTTTTCTTTGTTTGAAAGATTGTGAAATACGCTTCTTATCACACAATTGATCCGGAGGAGTGATCTGCCCTCTTAACTCCACTGTTTTATCTTTCTCTTTGAAGGACATCGTGAGAGATTCAAAGTCCCATAGGATTGGCCCCAACGTCTTCAACCATTGGATACCCAAAACGATGTCAATCTCTTCGAGCTGAAGTATGAAAAATTCCGAAGTTGTAGCATAACCTGGAAACTCAATCTTAATAGCTGAACACCTTCCCCCACAACTCATTCGGTCGCCATTGGCAATCTGAACTTTGGGTCCATTGCTGGTTTCCTTTGGCAACTTCAATTTCTGAACCAGCTTTGCATTCACAAAATTGTGGGAGCTTCCCGAATCAATCAAAATTGTCACTTGGTGTCCACCCACTCTTCCGATAACCCTCATGGTGCTTGAGGTAATGATTCCCGTCAAAGCATTCAAAGAGATGGCTGGAGTAAGGGAGTCATCTTCCGGGTCACTATCATCACCCTCCGACATTTCCTCCTCCCTTTCCACTTCAATGACAAATAACCTTTTACACTTGTGTCCGGGTACAAATTTCTCGTCACACCTGAAACACAATCCAGCCTCCTTTCTCTCTTGCAATTGCTTGATGCTGAATTTCCGTCCATGAGGATTCTCCTTGAGTTGCTGCTGCTCTGCTGCTACCCCAACATCCGCCTTGACTGACCCAAAACTTCCTCCCTTGCTAGACGTTCCAGCTGCATATTGATATCCCCTGTTCAATGCTCTCCCAATTGTTGCTGATTTCTGATTTACATGGGTCTCCAAATGTCTAGCCAACCCTTGAGCGTCCAATAAGGTGTCCGGCTTCCTAGCTTTCACCTCCATCCTCAATTGGGGCTTGAGACCACAAGTATAGCTGCTGATCCTCTGCTTTTCAGTCATGCTTCCAGCTCTAGTGGCCAATCGGTTAAATTGAACGGTGTACTCTTGAACTGTTGTGTCCTGTTTTAACCGAGTAAGGTCGCCATAAAAATCCTCATACTCCGAGGGACCGAACTGAAGATTCATTGCTTCCTTCAATTCAGGCCAGCTAGGAACTCCATGATGTTCTTGCAGCATATCATACCAAATTTGTGCATCATCCTCCAAATGAAAACTAGCCAACTCAACTTGCAATCTCTCTTGGACGTGGTGCAGCTTGAAGAATTTTTCTGCCCTGCTGAACCATGAAATTGGGTCCTTGGTTCCATCAAATTTTGGGAAGCTAATCTTGGAGCCTTTCAAGAAATCTTCATATGGGTCATCATAGGCAGCAATATCCCTGCAATTTTGGGCAGCACCTTCCTGGAAATTTTGTCGAACAGGTGCTCTACCTCTCCTGCCCAAACCAAATTGCTTCCTTCCTCCTTGCAACAGCGCCTCTTCCAGCTGTTCTTGGTGGTTCAAATCTTGCAATCCATCATCCCCAAGTAGCCTACCCTGCAACAATTCATCACAAGCTTGCCTACCCTGCATTCTATCCTCACAAGGTCGCCTTCCAAGCAACCCATCTTCACAAGGACGCCCCATACCTGCTGAAATTGGATGATGATCAACCATACCCTGCAACAGCCCCTCATGGTGACGCCCCCTCTCAGCTGATGACAACAACACCCCTTGGGGACGTCCAGCATGAGATTCCAGCCCCTCTTGAGGGCGTCCAACATGGGATTCCAGCAATGGATCATTCCTCTCCATACCCATTGCATGAACCCTCCCCTGAATTGTCCCAATCCCTTCTCTATTTCCCAAACCATCACTTCTTGATTGCAGTAATAAATCAAATTTTGATGACATATTGGTAATGGCAGCAATCAATTGATCTTGAACCTTCCTAATCTGGGATAATTCATCAAGATGGGGTGAAGAAGACGTACCTCCCTCGACTTGCTCTGATACCAATCTGGTAGGAGCTTCTTCTCCAAGCTCCACAACCAATTCTTTGCCCTTGGAAGGCTTGGAACTCTGCTTTGCTGGTGCCATCTTGTGGGTGAACTTCTTGGAAGGGAGGAGATGAAGAACAATAGCAAAAGGGATGGAAGAAGGGCTGCAATTTCAGCAACCAAGGAAGAAGAAGAAGAAGGAGAAGAGAGGAGAAGAGGAAGGACGCCCTTGTCTTGGGCTCCAAGGAAGGGAAGAGGGCTGGAGCAATCTGGATTTGATTTTCAAAACAAAAGTTGTTACAATTCTGTTACAGCCCACTTTTATAGGCATCTTCCCTAGTGAAATGACCAAAACGCCCCTACCCAATTACCCCTACTAACAGCCCTACTCATCTACTAACAATATTCATAACATGACCATTGCCAAGCAATGGAGAAGGTGACATGGGAGACATGCCAAGGACAAGTGGAGGACTTGTGAACCCAGCAGGAATGTTTGTTTTTTTTTGAACTTCAGCTATAATGCTGGTCTACTGTAAAAATTCCAACTGATATAACAAACATCATCCTATTACTAATTCCGAAGGAACTATATGCAGTCCTTGTTAATTTAGTGAGAATGATTCTGAAAGAAAAATTCATCTTTCAAATCCTTGCTCATTTCGTTGATTTTTTGTACATTCAATTTACATTTTATTGGCAAATAGATATAACTAAGAAAATGCATAGCTGAGCTAGACTCAAAGCTCGTATTCACCCATTGCTTGCTCATAAAAGTAATTCCAAACTAATGGACAGGCACCCGTGCATAACAATTCTCATTGAATTAACTGTGATGAAAACAAAGATATTAAAAGCATATGTTGAGCTTGTTAACGACCAATGTTGGGATATTATAAATGGATACGCACAACTCAGGTAAAGAGCACACCAATTAAAATGCTTGCAAAAACTTAAGAAGTAACGCATAGAAAAATGTTCAAGAAAACACAATGAAAACCTCGTGTGGCAATGCTTGAGTCATGCTGCCGCTCGGGTTTGAGATCAGAGCCTAAACCGGGGTGAAGTGGGTTGATTCGAGCAGGCGAGTTGGACTTGGGTAGACTTGATACGTCAGATCCAATCACTACTGTGTCAACAACAATGTGGTGCGGTGGTTGGCCGTGAGAAGCATGGCCGCCAGTGACAGTAGGCCGTTCAACTGATGTAAAATTTCGAGGAGCGGCGAAGGTGTCAGGAACAATGGTGACGGAATTTTGGCTGCAACGTAAAATCTCATTTTTTAAAATTAATTAATTAATTAATTTTTTTAATTGAAATCTCATAGATAAAACTAGAGTGCTTGTAAACTTTTGTTAACTGTAAAATATTCTTAAAGAATCTGGTCTATCAACTACGCCAATTAGGGTTATTATTATTATGCATGTTCACGGCCTTCACACTAGATGATTGAAATTAGATTGATATACTACCTAATTTGGGCCATTACAATAAATTAGAAAATAAGTAGTCTAGTCTTTATACAATGTATAACTGTTATTTTAATAAGCCTGATATTAAATATTATAATAGATCACATAAGTAGGCTTACATATAAGAAAACCCTCAATGTATAATTAAATTAATATATTAAACCACATGTGAAGAATAAATTTAATAATATCCCACTTGTCCAAATGTTTTCCTTCAACATATACATAGATAAAACTAGAGTGCTTGTAAACTTTTGTTAACTGTAAAATATTCTTAAACACTCTCTATCTACTACGCCAATTAGTGTTAAAGGGCATTTTCATTCATTTTGGATTTTATCTTGTTGCTTTGACGAATGGATAAGAAGGTTGTCATTTCTAATCTCACTTTAAACAGAATAATATATAATACTATAAAGGCAACAATTTTTTTGCATATATACACAACCGCCAAGACTAGATGTAATGGAAGATTGACTTATTAGGTTCTTTCTTTTACCTGCATTCAATATGAGCATCAGATAGTACAGGCACTGATAGGTTTTGACTTGTAGGATGAGTATCGGGCATTTCACATTGAGTGGTTTTCTCGACTGATTGGTTTTCGCCTATAGGACGAGTATCTGGCATTTCACACGGAGTGATTGTCTGGGAGTCTGATGTTTCAAGTGGCAGCCAACATATCACGCAGCTGAGCAGCCACCTCGCTGAAGGCGGGTCTCCTAGGTGCATAACAAGTGAAGCAATCCCTCATCAACCCTCTCCACTTGTGGAAGCACCACTCCGGCACTGCCTCATGGTGCCTCCAATCGCCAGAAAATGTATAATTCACCTGGTCATCATTCGAAATCATATCAACGTGAGGAAACACCATTCCGTGAAGAGCTCACCCAAGAGCACCCCAGAGTAAACGTCTACATTCTCTCTGAATTTACACGTTCAGTCAATTGACGTGACCTTGAAAACTCGTAAGATTATTATAATATAAAGCTCATCTCCGGTGCCATGCGCCGCATGTGATGTTAGGTTTATCCCACATCAATCGTAGAGGTTGTTGGCGACTTGTATATAGGCTAATGGAACAAGCTGATTAAGAAAGGCCTATAACACCTATTACGAGTTTTTTTTATTGTTTAAAGTCTCTTTTAGGGGCCTGAAGGGCCCAACAGTAGTTTCGGATCTTGGGTGGGGGCCTAAAGGGCCCAACAAGTGATATCAAAGCCAAACTCGAGCCAGGTTTACTTACGCCAATTGTTGTTATTTCCTTCATAGTATTGTCGTTATTTCCTTCATAGTTTCGCCATACCTAATCTGTGAAGGGGAGTTCGAGCCATACCTAATGTGTGAAGGGGAGTTGGGTTTGTCCTATATCGGTCGTAGAGGTTGTTAGCGACTTGTATATAAGCTAATGGGAAAGCCTTATTTCTTGAGCTAGCTTTTGGATTAAGAGCTAGTTTTGGATTAAGAGAGGTCTGTCACACCTATTGCGAGTTTCTTTTAGTTATTTAAAGTTTTTTTAGGGGCCCGAAGGGCCCAACAATAGTTTTGGAGCTTGCGTGGGGGCCCAAGGGCCCAACGTGTGGTACCAGCCCCGTGCATGAAGCTCATGTCATCTTTCTTCCCCATTGCATGCCCCAAGTCACAAATCTGACACCTATTGCAAGTTTTCTTCGGTTATTTAAAGTCTTTTTTCGGGGCCCAAAGGGCCCAACAGTGATTTTAGAGCTTGCATGGGGGCCTAAAGGGCCCAACATGTGGTACGATCCCCGTGCATGAAGTTCATGTCATCTTCCTTCTCCATTGCATGCCCCAAGTCACAAATCTTGCATAATGGCCATGTCATGTATTCCACAGCTTCAGCAACTTGTGTGGCAACCATCAAATTATAACAACAATTAAAACTAAAAAATCAAATTATTTTAGTTTATATTTTCATTTGGATCGATCTTTGAAATCAATTTGAATTAATCCTTATCTATGATATAATTAGATTATTATAGTTTACCTCTTCATCATTAAATAAGAGTTTAGTTATAAAATTAAAATTTATCTCTATTATAAGTTGTGCATAATACAACCTCTACCCTTATTTATCTCATGAGAAGAAGTTATACTACGAGTTACATGGGATTCATACACCAAAGGAAATTAATTGCCACAATTTCGTCGCAGTATAAGTAGTCACATTTTTATATTCTCTCAACCCTTCGTAACTCCTTATTCATTCTGACATAAAAATATATTAAGCTAAGAGTAACTTGAATTGATAGTAAGCATCTCCATATTTATTTATCTCATGACAAGATATAAATCTAAGAGTTGAAATGGGTAAAATATAGAAAGAAGAGCTTTTATGAAAAGGGTCAATTTTTACGTATATTTTAAAATTTGGCCTACATTTAAAATAATTACAAGGGGTTAAAACGCATATCCGGACAAATTTTACCTCTAACATGGGTTTGGGGAAAAACGAAAAATTATCATAGATGCCCAGATTTCTTTTTTTTTTCAAAAATAGTCAAATTTTAAAAAAATTTATATTAATCATTACCAAATCTCATTATTTCTTATTCAATGACAAAACCACCCCAAAACACTCATAAAAATCTCATTGTTATTCTAAACAAAGATGGAAATAAATGAAAGTCATAACCTTTATTTTTTTTATATCTCAAAATAAAAATATTGGTAATGCAATAAGATTCTAAAATGATATTAATTTTTAGTTATAGTTCAAAATGTAAGATTTTAGATTTTGTTTGAAATTTAATCGATCAAAATTCTAAAGTAAAAAATATTATATATATTTGACTATCTTAATTTGTCATCTATACTTATTATATTTTATTAGAAATTAAATTTTTTGTTTAAACTAATATATTTTAAATTATAAGAATTTTTCATAAAAAAATGTAAATATCATTTGTCTTATAGAATGTAAGGAAAAATGTGTTTAAGAAAAT
>JAURVB010013897.1:0-25079 GCA_033002965.1 Piper betle | reverse complement strand
TAAAATCGATTTTTCTGATTTACCCCGATTCTAAATCTGCTGTAAATCAGTCAAAATTAGGGTAAATCGGTCAATTTATGGACCGTTTTATTAAAAACTTGATTCGATGTCCATTTTAGATCGGATTGCTTTTAATCCGAATTAAATCAGCCAATTTTGAATAGAATAGGCCGATTTCTTCATCTATAGTCTGGGGCGAAATTTCCAAGGCAGTGAACGACCAAGTGGGTACGCTCCACGGCATAGTTCATAAACTTTATTTTAACTCAAAAAATTCCTTGACTTGAGTTCCTTGCTTATCTAGTCAATTTCGTAGATGACTCTATACTAACTAATTTATTAATTGACTCTTCTAATTAAAGTTATTAAATTATATTATTTTTTAAAATTAATTAAATCAATATTTTTAAGTAATATAAAATATATACTCATTAATTTTAATTTTCAAGAGAATAATATCTATCAAATTTACATAATTTTTTATTGATATAATTATAATTTAATATAAATAAATTTAAATCAATTTTGAGTCAAAGACTCCACCCTTGTCACGTCCAATCGAGTACGAGTTTCTGAGTCATTAATTTATGACGCGGAGGTGTAGCTACCCCATACGATCGTGTTTGGTTCATTAAAGGTGCCCACTATTTGACTCTATCACCGAAAGCCTTGAAGCATGCATCTCGCAAAACACCCAAAATCCTGCCTACAGTATCCGAAAGTTAGATCTTGGAACAGTTGAGGCTTAGGAAGTTCATCATAATGTCAAATTTCCCTACTGAATCTGAGAACTCTACCATGAGCCATATGGATCTTCAAGTTCTTGCGGAAGGTCAAAATGATTCAATGAGACAAATGGTTGTATCCCTGTTAAAAGACACAAGAACATTTTTTTTGTGTGACAAGGAGCTGTGAAATTTAGTGAATGGAATTTTGGAGATTGATAGGTAATGCAACTATTACCATTTAGTAAAAGAGCATGAATGAGATTGTTGTAAAATGAAATCCCTGCTTGATTTACCTCACCAATTCTCCCTCCTACAGTGACAAACATGAATTCATTATTTTAAATACTAACTCTTTGTTTACGACATAAAGAGAAGAGTAGCTTGATCTTACTTGGCAGAATTCGGGATCATGAAATGTAAAACCTTTAAGAATCGACTCCAAGAAAATTCAACAACTCAACATCTTCCTGCACATTCATGTCAAATCCCCTAGCTAGAAAAAAATCATGTACAGTCATTTTAACTAAATCGTCACCTTGAATGTGAAAGACGACATCCCAATTGCTGAGACTTTTATTATCAGCTAGGTAAGCTCCTTAAATCTGCATCATGCAAAGAGTGCATCAAAGGCCACTCATTGTTTCAAACCTCTGATAATATATAAGTAGCTTGGTTCATGGAAACTATACGCACCTGATAAGCAGAGGAGGCAGTTACTAAGAGAAACTCTGGAGGGAAGTCGCAGAGATGCAGGGAGTGAATCTCTGTAAATGAGAGAATGAAGAGAAGCAAAGTGAGTAATCGACTCACACGTTGGACTTGGATTTCAACGTGTCGGAGAAGATCGATGAGGCACTTCACTTCGAAGGTGACGTGAAGAGCCTTTTCACCGCAATCAAGAAATTAGATCGATCAATCGCCAAACTTAAAAGAGTTATGGGTCTGTTTGCATGGTGGGGAAGGATTTATTTAAGTTTTTTTTGTCATTTTTGTTTTTTGATACGAAAGAAAATATGAGAAAAAAATTTGATGAAAATCCACTTTATAAATAAATTTTTAATAAACAATAAAAAGAAATAAGAGAAAACTATAACGATGTCATATAATATTGGAATGGTTAATGGAGAATGTGTGTTGGATTCGAGATAGAAATATAGTGGTGTGTCTTCCTGGCCGAAAATGGAGAATTGGGCAAATTGACTACTGAAGTTCACATTCATTTCTATGTCTTGTTTTTGCAATGGGATCGATTCTATTTTGGTGGAATTCTTAGTTTTCTAGTTGATGCAATTTGGTGATTGATGTAAAAACACAAGTTTTAGGTTCTATTCATGAAATTTTATGTTGGTTTCCATTTGACAAAAGAGTGCGTTCATAGTTTTTTATTTTCTTTCTAGAGAATGTAGTGACCGAGAGAGTTTTCATTTAAGCAGTAGGTAGCATATTTTTGATGCTTGATAGAGATGACATACTTGTGTTTGCTGTTGGATTCTAAATGTGGATATAGTGGTGTGGCTTCCTGGCCAAAAATGGAGAACTGGAGAAATTGCATACTGAAGTTCACATTCATTTTCAAGATGAGGTGGCCAAAGAAAAAGATGGCTGAGGAATGATTAATTGTATTCAATTATGCATGTATGATTTTGTTTCTATATATGGCTTCAAGTGGTATGATGGTTGTGTCCATGTTGGTTGAAGTTTAGGATTTAGATAAGCCTCATTACTGACTCATGATCATTTGTTGGATCCCAATTTGAGGTATCTCAACAGAGAGTTTTTCTTCTTGGGGAGAACAGATGGGAAGAACCGTCCAGACTTATTGGCAGGAAAAATGAAAGTGCTTCAAACGATGTTGTGTCAGCCAAAAAATGCCTTTCCTGCCGTGGGGAAGGTCGTCTAATGTGCACAGGTATGATCCATTTTTGCTATATTGAACTAGCTTTGCCTAAAATTTGATCCTTCAATGATGTCAGACATATTTAGATAAGTGACCAACTAGAGAGCTTGGCTGATATCTTAATTGGGAATGGGTGTAACACGTTCTTCCCTTCCATATCCTGAACAATGGTGCATATGCAGCTGTGCATTTATATGTAAAACTACATAATTCATCCATATTAATTTCTAATTATGTTAGAGAAAAGAATATTTAACAATTGGCAAGATTCTTAATCACAATTTCTGGCGTATGATCAAAGTGAAATTTTTTTCTGAGCAACTAAATAATTTGCGCTCTCTGTGCAGAACGTGATGGCTCTGGCGAGCCCAATATTGAGCCACAGGTCCGTGCTTGACAATTCTTTACCCGAAAATCTGTCTCTCTTTATAATTAACATGTTTATACGCCAATATTATTGCAGTTCTTGGAGTGGGTGGATGAAGATGCAAAATGTCCTTATTGTGAAGGCTTAGGATATACGATATGCGATGTATGTGACGGCAAAACAGAGGTGTGATACGAATTTCGTTCATCACCAGATACGTCTTCGTAAAGTCATTGAATTATTTTCAACCTGGCATAGACCAACATGATACTTACACCGAAAATGTGTAGTCTGTTGTAAATTCATAGTAGCAGTTCACTTTTGAAGCTCTTAGAGCTTACTGTGTACAACCATTTGTTGACTTTCACTACAACAAAAATGTGTAATATTTACAACCATTATAGTACCTTATAATAAGGTCTTGTGCTTGCAAGTGAAGATTGAACAAGTTTATTCAACACAAGGTTCGAATAACACATGCTGTTGGTGTTTGGTATTCTTGATCTTAGAAATTGTTTAACCACGAAATTTCAGATATGCGCCACAAACATGTAACTACAGCTGGACGTGAGTAAACAATGAGTTTCAGACTTCACCAGAAGCCATGACAAGCAAGTTTTGGACCTTTCGGACTCGAGTTTCCTCCCACTGATAAGCATAGCTCTTTCGGATGTTGGGACCAGTTGGTAGAAAGGCATCAACAGCCATGGGAGATGTGTGAAACCGAGCCGACCAACTCCAAAAGATGCTTTTATGGCGAAGCTCTTGGTTGGCGTGTGTGAAGTTGTGTGTCGATCTACTCCCAACAAATAAATTGGATGTCTGCAACAAATAAATTGTACGGTTGTACCCACACAAATCCTTCAAAATCTACTTGTAGGAATCAAGAAATCAGAAAGGTTGAAGCCGAAGATTGATGTTGTCCTTCGCAATATTTCTGCCCAATGTGGAGATATTAAGGAACTCCTTGAACCATTTAGCAGATAGTCTGGGAGTTCTCTCCAAAGTACTGAAGTCAACATGGTATAACCCAAACCGTAGTGTATAGCCGAATACCCACTCAAAGTTATCCATAAGAGACCACACAAAGTAGCCCCTCACATCTGCTCCCTTTCTGCAATTGACATCATATCAACTTTTTTCTTATCACGAAAGTACAGGAAAATTTTTTTCTGCAATAGATAATACAATACAGTAAGCACCTCATGGCTTGAAGGAGAGCAACCAGGTATTTCTGAATGTAGACCGCTCTTTCAATGTCATTTAACAATTCTTCTTTAGGTGTGTCAGGATTACTCTTCTGGGCATATCCTGCATGGGGCAAATTTCAACACGCATGATTTAATTTTTGGATATGAAAACAATGTGTTTTGAGTTAACTTCAAACAAATGTTAGAATGTTACCATTCTCAGTAATGTACATGGGTGTATTGTTGTATCTTTCCTTGAAGTATAACACCATCTTTTCCATCCCTTGAGGTACAACATAGAATGTTGGCATTGCTGTCTGCATCAAAAGGGGGTGAAAAGCTATTAGTTCTGTATTTTCTTATATATGTAATGAAGTCCTATAACCCTGCCAATGCTTCTTCATGACTGGTCCCAAGCCCAGATAAAGTAAGCATCCAGCCATAAAATAATTTGTCAATTTGTAGTTGCATGGATCGAGTTTAGGGTCCATAACCCTAATACTCTTTGGGTATCAAGTAGAAGAAGAAGAAGAAGAAACAATGTCCTATGAGGTGATTGAATAGTATTCTCATAGATAACCTACTGGCTCTCCAATTGGTTTCCCATTTCGCACTCCTATTTGCAATGCAAGTGCAAAGGATGCATCGCTGTAGCCTGGGGTGCAAGGGTAGAACATACAATCTTGCACATACAATGTGGTGTATTGGTTTATTCCAATGAAGTCCGATTTGTATTGTAACTTCTCTTTGTCTTCTTTGGAAAACATAGGCAATGTTGAATGTAATATCTCTTTCATCTCAGGAGGGTAGTCTCCATGCATGATGGGATCCAGAAACCTACAATTAGCAACCAAAATCCAGATGAATGACCATGACCATGTATATGAATGTATAAAGATACATTTCACAGTTATTTACATATCATGTTATTTGACCGTTGAGAAGTAATCACCAAGCAATTTTGTAGGCTAAAACTCGTTGAACAGCTGCCATATCTGCAGGGATGTTCCTCAGAGGTTCATACCAGCAGGCAGCCAAAACTATCCCAACGTATCCACCTTGTTTTTCCTAATGATTTAAGTGAGTTAAACGACTGGTTGAAACAAGATGTATGTTCAAATAATGTGAATGATGTATTTGCATTTTAAAAGACTAGTGTACCTGATACTTCATCTTGTAGATTTGGGCAGCTGTTGCATGGGAGAGAATTATATTGTGTGTTGCAATGTATGGTTCTACAGCAGAGTTGCCGCTAGTGCAATTACCAAACGGTGGTGAACATCGATTAGGTGGGTATTTCCCATTGACGTAGCCACCAATAGCCACTACATTTGGCTCGTTAAAGGTGGCCCAGTATTTGACTCTGTCACCAAATGCCTTGAAGCATGTCTCTGCAAAGAGCCCAAAATCTTCTCTGCAATATGGAGATTAAAAAGTGTAACAAACTAGGATTCTAAACCAAGCGTTGATATATGTCAGACAGCTTTGGAAGTAGCATACTGTATCTGTGAATTTAGCCATGCACCATATCGATCTTCAAGTTCTTGAGGAATTTCATAGTGATTTAATGTGGCAAATGGTTCTATGCCTGCGAAAGTACAAGAAGGATTCTTTTAGATTGTATTTCTGAGAGAAGAATTGCAGATATGTTTGCTGTCACTAGCAAACGACTAATAGAGTATCATCACCGATGCTAGCATTTATGCAAGAAACCTTTTGCTAGAAGGGCGTTGATCAAGTTGTTGTAAAAATCAATCCCTGCCTGATTCACCTCACCGAATCTTCCTCCTGATAAGTAGCAAATTTCAATCAGAAAGCTTCTATGAAAACAGTGAATATCAATAGAAAGTTTCAGAAATGATAATGTGCTTTATGTTAGACCGCAAATCCAAGAAATTAAAGCTGTTTCTTAAAGTTCATAATTCGTCAAAAACCTACTGGGTAAAACTCTGGCCCATGATATTGAAAACCGATAAGAATTGATTCCAAGGGAATGCATCATCTCAACATCTTCCTGCCCACATTAGTTCATGTTTAATTAGGGCACTTTAACCACCGAAATGAACAAAGAACTTAACGCAAAAACAACAAAGAAAACACAAATTCAACAAGGTTTGGCAACGTCCCAGCTGCTCCAAGCTAGATGGGAATTACAAACTATCAAAATTAAATTTATATTAGATAATGAATGGTGAATTATGATGTAATTGTGCGCCAAAATCACCGGGTATAGATGGTAATGGTCATCGGCAACATCTCCTGTGCTCCCATCTACTATTTTTCCTGGTGGTTTTCCAATGAAGCAAAAGTCAAGGTTCATTTAATAAGTGAAGAAATATGTGCCAATTCTCCAAGATAGATGGGAATAAGTGAAGATAAGGTTTACACATATCTACTCACCAAATCCTTACCTTGAACGTGTGTAAAGACATCCCAATTGCTGAGGCTTTTGTTATCTCCTAGGTAGGCTCCTTCAATCTGCAATTGTGCAAGGCATTATCATTATAAAGCAGAAATGGTGAGTATAAAAGTCAACTCACATTAGAAAATCTAATTGGTCTTTAGGATTCAAAGAACGGGACTTCTGAAATGAAGTTCGCCGTGCAAGGAACTCAAAATCATTGATTGACAAAAACATCCCTTCTAAACAACACTTTCATGGCATTGATCATCTTGAACCATCCAGGTTTATGGATTTCGCGAGGTTTTGAATGATCAATTTGATTGTCAGAAAACAATCAATTGATAATATGAAATATATGCAACATATGTCGGTGAACAACAATATGATCCAAGTTTTTTCTCAAGAAAAAAATTAGATGGGGGCATCTAACTAGTTGACTACTCCAATCACCTAAACAAGAAAAACCCAAACTACCTGAAGTCCAAAAATCACCAGCTTATGGAAAATAATTTCCACAATGTATTCACCATGGTAAATAAAATGTTACTCCTCTAATTACTATCCTCATACAAAGAGAGTAGTTGACAGGCCTGTGGTCCTTGTCGTGTGACTATTCATAAACTAAAAAGAATAGTCACGCCTCCCCATTCTGGATCCAACTTTTAGGATATTCTACCACACATACTTCAAAAGAGTAAAACCAAACAAGCTCATCCGTCCTCCATACCTGATAAGAAGAGGTTGCAGCTCCAAAGAGAAAATCCGGAGGGAATTGGCTGCGTTCAACGTCGGCAGACCAAACCATGGAAATGATCCCGTGAAGGAAGAAGATGAAGAAGAATGACAAGCTCCTCATCTTTCCAAGCTTGCTTCTGATATTTGTCCCCCCCATCACACTTTTTCTGTCTCTTTAACGGTGAGGAAAAATTAATCTTTTTTCCATTGAAAAAAATTTAAAAAAAAAATCTCTAAATATAGAAATAAATTTTTAATTTTTTCTGGATAAAAGTTAGTACGGAGATTGTTGGATATCTGAATTATATATATATATATATTGATAATTATATATTATATACTGCCATTAAGGATTAACCTAATTAAGTTGGTCTAATAAAGTTTAAAGTCTCTAAGGTTATCACAGTTATAAATATTTAATATGCTTTGAAGTAATATTATGTGTAGAAACATAAACAATTGTTTTTTATTTATGATGAGCTAAATTAAAAAGGGAAAAATTAATGTGATTTATACCTTATAAGCCATTAACTACACATTTAATTTAAACCTTTTTTTAATGTGTTCCACAAAATAATACTTATATATTTCTTAAAAGTAAAGTGTACAAAAAAGAGGTTGATAAAATTTTATTTATTTTTTATATTACCATGATGTATTTTTAGATTTTTAAAACATGTACTATTTAATAGATATTTTTAATTATTTTTTATTACAATTGTTTTAATAATAAAGATGAAAGGACAACTAGATCGAGTTAAAAATTTATAATTACTCTTATTAATTATTTTTTAATTTATTTATATAGATTTTGAGTAGCAAAACCTACTAATTTTCTCTAGATAAAAAATATAACTCATATAAATTACATGAGACTCCTGTAACTGAAAATAAGGGAAAATTTAAAATTGTAATTATGTCTATATAAATGGTGATGGCCCCTAAATTGGATATAATGTTTTTTTTACACCCCATCATCTATAAGGAATATATATTATACGTAACAATTTAAAATATCCAGATCTATAAGACTAGGAGTGCAAATTTCTTTATGCAGACTAAAATTTTTGCATCAATTTTATTTCTCTTGATGATTTAACATAAAAGTTGATCTTGAAGAATCTATCATGTTAAATTTTCAAACAGAGAAGACATGGTATTTTTTTTCACAGAAGAAAAACATCATTTTTTTACTGAAGTATGGTGGTACGAGACCTGTTTGTATCTCATTTGGTAAACAAACACAAGGAAGAACACAGTCTGTAGATTAGCAATGTAAAGTTATTGAATCACTTCCAAAGGCCTAACAAACTAAAAATATATTTTTGAAGGTTGCTACTTACACACTACTTTAGTCTATGTATATAACATAATTCATACGTAGGAACCATAATGTATATAAAATGATTCCATTGGAAGATTGGCCATTTTGCATTCTGCATAAGCACCCATAAACTCCTTGTACCACAGGACTGATGGCTTATGTTGGGTTTGTTCTACGTTATGTTTGGAGGTGATTAGTGACTTGTATATAGGTTAATAAGAAAATTTTATTCATTAAGATAGTTTTTGAATTAAGAGTATGTTAACCCGAATTGAAATCTCCTCAAACCTATTATATGTTTATACACTGTATTTTTGAAGGCTGCTACTTGATATTTGTACGAATTGGAATCTCCATAAACCTAACTATATTTTTGAAGGCTGATACTTGCTTCTTTGTCCCCCACACACACGTTGTTAACATTTGCTTCTGATATTTGTCCCCCCCACACACGTGTTAACATTGTTCATCTGCTCTGTTGCCCATAAGATTATAATTGAAAGACTAATTAAAAAGATCTTTACATTAATTAATTTTTTTTATTACTAGTCACGTTGACATTGTGGGCAAATTCCACTTTTTTATTATCAAATGTCACTTTCACCAGGGTAATGATCTTTTCTAGAGTAATGCTTTTTGCATGTATTGGTTAGGGATACAGAGTATAAACTAAGATCTGTATAATTATAAATTCTAAAAATTTTGATACTGGAATGTCTTTTATTATAGTCAAATTTCCTTTGTTTCGACCGAAGACTGGCAATGCCCGAGCATCAGCACTATTATCTACGGTTTCTAATATTAGATGTTAACATCAATTGTGAATAATTTTCATGAATGACAATGAATTGTTAGCGTAAAAAGCTAAATTAGTCCCACATTTCCATAACTGAAGCCGAATCGAATATTCTGAAGCCAAACTTATTGGATATGTACAAGAAAGAAGTTGCATCTGCACAATTCGATCAGAATCCATAAATCAGAAAAGGTTGAAGCCGAAGATTGATGTTGTCCTGCGCAATATTTCTGTCCAATGTGGAGGTATTAAGGAACTCCTTGAACCTTTCTGCAATTGAAATTATACCAACTATTTTCTCAGCACAAGCAACAGGAAAAGATTCTAATGTTACATAACTAATCTTTTGTGCAATTGAACATAAAATACAATACAATACCTGATGGCTCGAATGAGAGGTATTTCTAAATGGAGACCACTCTTTCAATGCCATTTAACAATTTTTCCTTTGGTGTATCAAAACTGCCCTTCTGGGTGTATCCTACATTGCTATACTGTATCTGTGAATTTAACCAGGCACCATATCGATCTTCAAGTTCTTGAGGAATGTCATAATGATTCAATGCGACAAATGGTTCTATACCTACAAATGCACACGAAGAGGTCTTCATGATTGTGTTTGTAAGAGCCGGATTGCAGACATTTTGGGTGTCATTGACATATGACTCCGAGTCATATCTCAAATATTAGCTTTTCTGCAAGAACAATCAGATTTTGGGGGAATTTAGGCAGGATTGCAGGTTTTTGCAAGAATAAGGGCATTGACCAAGGTGTTGTAAAGATCAATCCCTGCCTGATTCACCTCTCCAAATCTTCCTCCTGATTAACGGAAAACTCCAATCAGAAAACCTCCATGAGCCATGAGCCCAGAACATACATATCATTTCAGATATATTAATTTACTTAATGGTAGACTGTATACACAAGTAAAGATGGTGAGAAATATCTAGTTAAACACCTACTTGGAAGAACTCTGGACCATGATGTTGAGATGCTGTAGGAATTGACTCCAAGGGAATGCATCACTCAACATCTTCCGGCCCACATTAGCACATGTTGATTTACACTTGATTTAGTTTGTCAAAATTATTGTCTAATGTTTCCCGAGGCCAATTACGAATTTATATACATGAGACAATCGGCTGATGACAAAGTAGTTATAGAATTAGCACATTACATCATGACGAGTATTCATTTTATTGTGGCCTGATGTTAATCTTCTCGCAAGACTAGTTATAAACACTACAAAAAAAAGATTTTTGTTTGCGCTTAAAAAAATATATCTATATCATTTTTTTGCCAAAATTTTAGTTTGTATTTATAGATATTTTGAAATAAGTGTGCATTATTTTTAAAATTTTCTTCCCATGGCAAAAAAGGTGGAGAAACTTTTCCCCACTCAACTTTTCTTCGTACTTAGCTTTACATTCTATTTTTTTCTCGATCTTTTAAGGGTGAGGAAAAGTTTATCCTTTTTTTTCACAGAGAAAAATTAAAAAATCAACACACGCTCCCCTTTAAATATCTCTAAATATAGAAATAAATTTATAATTTTTTCCGGGCAAAAGTTAGTATGGAGATTGTTGGATATTTGAATTATATATATGTATATATTGATAATTTAATTGTATGTTGTATACTAACAGTAAGGGTTAACCTAATTAAATTGGTCTAATAAAGTTTAAAGTTTTTAAGTTTATCACGGTTATGAATATTTAATATGCTTCGAGGTGATAATATGTGCAGAAACATAAACACTTATTTTTAATTTATGATGAGTTAAATTAAAAAAGGAAAAAATTAATGGGAGCTATGCCTCTAAGCCATGAACTACACATCTAATTTAAACCTTTTTAATGGGTCCCATAAAATAATACTTGTGTAAAACCCGTGACTCGAGTCAGAGTTTTACGGGAGTGAACCAGTCGGTTCAACCGTCAGTTCGAGTCAAGTCAGCTTCATGGACTGTGAGCTGAGTTGAGGCTAGCTGTGAGTTATGAGCGATGAGGGTCATGTATGCTCAAGTATACGATGATAACATAAAAAAGATGATGAAAAATGGGTTATCAAGTATATGGACGTATGCATTATTGATTGTTATTTTTATTTGATCGTAGAATATTTTTAGGGCCGAATAATGAATTAGGACACGATATAGGTGAGTTTGGGTGGGTTATTAGTTATAGAACATATCATTTGGATGTTGTTGTGTTTGTTTTATTTTATGAGATTTTTCCATATTTTTTCAAGATTTTTAGGATTTATTAGGAATTAGTTATTATTTTGCGTGGACCCGTTTGGAGCTTCTACCAGGTCCGTTTAGGACTCGTTCTCTGTTTTTTTTGCTACTCTATTGTGTATTTGATTTATCATGTGCAGGATGAGTTAAGTAGCGCTTTATCGGATCCCACTTAACTCGGGTCATTTAGCCAATAGTTCTTTTTTCGGATTAATAACCCTCGAGGATGAGATCCCTCGAGTTTGTTTTTGAACTCCAGATCCAGCTCACGATACCTTCGGGCCTATTATATATATATATATATATATATATATATATATATAGTTTTCGCGTTTTCGGTGAGAGATGGAATGAGGGTTACGTGCGGCCACGTCTTCAAATAGGGCGTGTTCTTGGAAGAGCGGGTCTGGAAGTGGGGAGAACTTTCTTCGTTCCCGGAGGATCTGGACAACTCCACCTTTGAGTTCCTCAAACCCGGAGAAATTTGGATGTAAAACCCACGATTCGAGTTAGGGTTTTATATTCAGAACCGGTCGGGTCAACCATTATTTTTCGAGTCGAGTCAGTTTCAGAACACGTGTACTTAGCCGACGCCGGTCTCGTGTATGAGCCATGAGGGTCATGTGTACCTAAGTATATGATGATAACATCATGAACACAGCCGAAAAGAATGAATTATCAGAATATATGAGAGTATGCCGTTCATTTTTTTTATTATGATATATAATGGATCGTAGAATTAGTTTTAGGCCGTTTACCGCGTTAGGACACGTTTTGGGCATTTTGGGTGGGTTGATAGTTCTAGAGAATATCATTATGATTTTTTTTTGTGTTGTTTGATTTTACGGGATTTTTCCCGATTTTTATGAATTTTCTTTTAGGATTTAATACGACTTAGTTATTATACTTGACACGAGCCGGAGACGAGTCAAGTCTTAATTACAAGTTTGCTACCCAACCATTTCTTCTCCACCCCGACCTTTTCTCCTCCACGCCCAAACCCTAGCCGCCACGCCGCCCCTGTTCGCGCGCCACCGCCGCCCCGGCCAATGCAGCGTAGCTGCCGATCGACGCTGCCTGGCCGCCGATCGACGCCGCCTGGCCGCCGATCGACGCCGCCTGGCCGCCGATCGATGCCACCTGGCCGCCGATCGACGCCGCCCAGCCCGGCCACGGCATCGCCCTGCCGCCCCGACCAGGTCCGGCCATGAGCTGGCCGCAGCGATGCGAGGAAGCCGCGCCTTTGATGAAGAAGTAAGTGATAGATCACTCAGCTCTCAAATTCAATGCCAACATTCTCTGAGCAGTAAGTGATAGATCAGACAAAGTTATATCCCCATTGTTACTTCTATTAAACCAAAGTAGCGCGGACAATCAGGGTATATAGCAATGGCTAGATATGAAGCAAGCCTTGGCAGAGAGGCCAGCACAAATTATCCTATCACAAATTTTCAAATGGCATCCAAATCCGATTACTTTATTGGAGCTTTAGGCTCTACTTGGTGCTTTCTCATTGATGACATGAGGAATACCGGAGGAAAAGTAATGGCTGGATATTTAAGCGTAAGCAAAGATCGGTTCTGGTGAAACTATTCCATATCTTGCAAAGCTTGTACAGCGGTAAGTTGAGGTGATGTTTCATTTTCAACGCTTCTCTTGTTGAATTGATCATAGAGATGCCTCTTCTTTGTACATGCTAGCCATACAACGGACATTGGAGTAGATCAATCATTTTTATCTTCCATAGTTATCATGTTAATGTGCTACAAAACACTCTTTTGACATTGAACAGTTCAATTCATTCACTTAACTTCGCCAAATTTTCAATTGATCAGTTTGATGAATTTTCGGATTTTGCAGCTCATCCTTGGCATGGTTATGAACTTTCTTCTGAAAAATGTATGTGAGTTGAAGATTTGTCACCTGAATTACAATAAAGGAGTAAAACCAAAACAACATTTTGAGAGGATGAAGGAAGAAAGAATATGATTAAACAGAGGGGAGGTTGGGACTAATCTCCATGCTCAAGAGCACTCCCACTAGACAACTGTGGGGCACAACATGCAACTGATGTCATTTAACCCTGCTAAGGATTTGAGACAATGTGACCAGCTCTTCTTCAAGCAGGTGGCATAGGAATTTCCATCCGACTATTACTCTTTGAGGGTCACCATGGCATTGGAGCCTGCAGCGCCTTGCCCAGCCGGGGAGCGAAGGGGCCATCACCACCACGAGCAGTGGGTATGCCCTGCAACTCCTGAGTTTATATTTAATATGAAAACTCAAACACACACGCGCGCGCACACACACGGGTGTGTGTGTATATATATATATATATATATATATATATGAGGGGGCATTTGCTATACTGTAGCACAGCCAAGATGGCTGTGCTCTAGTGTTTCAGCCGTTTCAGCTGTTGGATCAAATCCAACGGCTGAAACATGCCCCCATAAAAATAAAAAAATGCCGCCGCCGCCCGCCGACGCGTCGCCGCCACCCCGGCCGACGTGACGCCACCCCCCTGCCCTGCCCGTCGCCGCCCCGCCGGGGGTGGCGACGTAACCGCCGGGCGACGGGGCGGCGGATCTAGCCGCCCCGCGTCTTCCCCTGTCGGCCCGCCGCCTCGCCCGCCACCCCGCCGCGCGACGCCCCCTGACCTTCGTCCCCCGTCCCCCGCCCGCCACCCCGCCGCACGACGCCCCCTGACCTTCGTCCCCCATCCCCCGCCCGCCACCCCGCCACCCGCCGCGGCCCCCTTGGCCTCCGCCCGCCACCCTGCCGCGCCGCGCCTCCCGTCCCCTGTCACCGGCACCCCCCCCCCCCCTTTTAGATCTTGGCCGTTGGATGCTAATCCAACGGCCAAGATTGTACTGCAGCATAGCCAAGCTTTTATCCTATATGAGGAAAGAATTGTTGTGCTGCAGGACAGCCAGCTTAGCTGTGCTTGAGTTTTGATCTGGCCGTTCAAAACACGTCTGACGGTCAAAAAAACACATCTGATATACAAAATGCTTTGCATTCTTGTTTTGCCTTGCCGACTGCCGATGGTTCATCCTTGCCGGCCCCACCTGCCACCGCTGCCGCCTCACCGGCGACGACCTCTGCCCAGGCCTTCACAAGACACCTCCCAGTGTCGAGGCCAAAGTCGGAGGGGTCGAGTAAGACGCCGGCACGGAGGGGCGGGAGCGACGGGGCGCGGTAAGGAAAGTATGATACTTTAGAGTAGCTGAGATGGTGGAGGCGCAGGCAGATTCCAGATCTCCAACCCCTTCATCGCCCTGCTGCCTCACCCCATGTCCAGGTTAGCCGAAGCCTTGTCCTGCCGCCTTGCCGCCTCACCATGGCAAGTGTCACAGGGGTCAGTTTAGGGGATAAATTTTTCGCCCAAACTGCCACTGTGCGGCGTGTTTCCCTCCCTGGAAACACCAGCCAACACCACCTCCGCACCCCAACGTGCTGTGGTGCACAGCGGCCTCGGACCGCACGCCTGCAAGTATCGCACGCACCCAGTCCCGGTACCGCGCCCAGCTACCAACGCATGCGTACCGTAACCAGGTTACCAGCCCCTGTACCGAACACACACACCGATCACCAAGTCGCAAGTGATTACACGCCCCACGTACCGAGTACCCTGCTCGGTGCCCCTAGACCACGGAATCACTGGTCTAGACCACGGTGCACAAACATGACGGATACATCACACCAATTACAGGATAAATCCCAACCTCTATTCTTACAACGTGAATACAGGATATACACAGGTAATCCCTCTAGACTACCCGCCGGTCGTGGACATGCAAACCCCACGACCGTGCCTCTCGACCCTCACTCGACAGGACTTCACCCAACCCTCGGCTCACCGCGCAGGGTTGCCGAACAACAGGTGTGTGAGCCTTGACCCTAAAGGCGGACGACGACTACCCCGGTAATCCCCCTTGGTGTTCCAGACCCTCCTCGGCCTGACTGCAGTAACCCCAAGGCGTCCCCTTGCCCGACCAAGTTTCACTCCCCCACTGAGATCACTCACACACTCAACTCTCTTTTGTTGTTCTGATTTCTACACAAGGATGGCATCTCCTTATATAGACCTTCCGGACTAGTGGGCACCACGTCCCCAGCTTGCATCCTCACCGTCCAATCCACGATCAACGGTCCTCATGCTCCAAGCCTTGTCATCACTCACCCCCTGGGATTCCAGCAAAATTACCGGAAAGCCTACCCCTGGGTGTGGCGCAAAAGACTGATCGCATTCTTGGTTCGACCCAACACCGAACCCCTCCTGGGTGTGGTGTGGTCGCCTTATCGAACCAGCGACCCCAGTACTGAACCCTGGTCTGCCCGTTCCACAGCACCCATGCGCGTGCACGATAACCCCTGCCGCTCCTTGGCTCGGTCACCCGCACACCTGCGCACCCGTGACTACCGCCCATTTGCACGATAGCGCACGGCCCTGGTGCCTGGCTCGCCTGGTCATGATGCCTGGTCGCTCGCATCCCACGCATCCGGAACCCGCACTTCTACCCGCCACGCTGCTCGGTAGAATGTCCCGGCTGCGCCTGACCTTGCACGCGCCTGGAACCCGCACCACACTCGGTACCAGGTAGCGGCCTGCTCGGTACTCCTTACCGACCAATTGTCCGCCACAGCCTGCTATCGGTACTGCACGGTAGCTCGCCCGCACAGCAACTCGCCCGATAGACCACATGCGCCAGTCAGACCTTGGACTTGCCCACATCACGGATAAATGCTCGGTAGGTTGTTCAACACTCGGATAGCACCGGCCACCCGACTTGGACGCGGGAATGCTAGGGACAACCGCCAAACCCTAGCTCTCGACCGTCCCACGAGCTAAACCCCGTAACAGTCTCCCCCACCAATGAGACCCGATGTCCTCATCGGAGGTTTGAGTCCTGCCCTGCCTCTTGACCCATCTCACGCAAAGATCTCCTTCCTGTTCCCACTTGAATCACTCCGTCTGCTCCTTCGAAGCCCCCAGGTTGACGTACCTCTGCTTCAAAAGTCCTTACTCCCTCTTTCATTTTTTTACGATATTTTTATGATATTTTACTCTATTTTTATGCCCATTTCCTTCCATACTCGAGTCAATAATACGAAAAATATGAAAAATAGAGTAAAATACTATAAAATAAAATAATCTATTAGAACTCATTTCTTTTATTTTATGATATTTTATTGCATTTTTAATATTTTTGGTGTATTTCATAATATTAACTTGAGTAGGGAGTGAGTCAAGTTTTTATTACAAAACTACCCCTGTCCATTTCCTTCACCTCTGTTTTGCTGCGCCAATGACTTTGTCGTGCCACTGACTACCGACAACCTTGCCGTCGGCCAATCGCAGACTAGTGTCGTTGCAGATGCGGCAAACCAGAGGGGTGTGGCAGCAGGCAGGGTCGGTGGGGGGGGGTGGGAACACTTGGTGGGGACCGCTCTTGGCAGCCGAGAGGGGGCCAGTGCCGGGAAGGGGAAAGAGTGGGTTAGGGGGGGTGATGGGCTATTGACAACCATTAGATTTCAATCTAGCGGCTGTCATTTCATGTGCTACTATTCGCTGCAAAAAGGTGTAGCTTATAGCAGCACTTTGCTATATTATATATATATATATATATATATATATATATGCATATTTGTTCATATTTGTTTACTGTTAATATTATTTGCTGTTTATACTTGTTTTATTATTTACTGTAAATATTTGTTTTATTATTTATTGTTGTATATATATTGTTTATTCTTGTTCATCTGTTAATTTAAAACTCTTGAACGTCAATTAGAAATCCGTGCAAGTAGTGGTATCAGAGCCAAAGCGATTCTTAGAAACTTGATCATAGACTAGGTGACGCAGTACCTCTTGGTAAGTCGACGCAAGGCCGAGGTAGGCGAAGTCGCAGATTTGAGGTGTTCTGCTAAGAAATTCCTGGTTTAGGAAATGAATTTAAGAAAAACAATGGCTTTTTTACAACAACTAGTAAGGAGATCTAAAGACTTAGAAAGTTCTAAAATAACTGAACAACTAGTGTATAATAATATAGAACAAAGATTAAATAAGTGGAGTATTCCTAAAGTAAAACCTAATAAAATATATAATAAAGGCTTATTAGAATTTAAACAGGCATATCTTATTAAAACATATGAAGAAAGTATAAGTTTACAAAACTTTACAGATAACTTATCCTTATTAAGTAATAAGATATTAGAAGAATTAAGAAATGAATATAATTATATTCATTTAGGATTAGTACAAATAGCTGTTAAACCATTAACAAGAGATGGTTTAAATACGTCAATATTATTATGTCTTAGAGATAACAAACATAATAAATTTAAAGATTCTCTATTAGGAATAATAGAATCCAGTTTAGGAACTGGACCTGTATATTTTAATTGTTATCCAAATTTTTCATTATCCTTAAGTGATCCTCATCTTAAAGACGCTTTGTGTTTGAACATGAAAACACAAGGTTATGATATGAAAGAAGGATCCCAAAACATATGTGTGTTATATGTGTGTTTGAACATGAAAACATATTTTGTGTTTTAAGGCAATGACAACAATTAATCCTAATGCTAAACTAGCATCTAGAAAAGTAAATACAACATTATTCCAAATAGATACAACGAAAGCTAATATAGAGATTCCTAAAATTATTAAGTGGACAGATATAGTTCTTCCAGAAGTTTGGAAATTAGAACAAGTAGTTCCTCCCAAAGTAGAGAAAAGATCTGCAGAAGCCATTATAGAAGAAACTAATGGTGATGTTAATATAATTTTCGGAAGAAATAGTACTTCAACAAGATTTATATCAGAACATGATAAACCTTCTGGTTCTAATGTAGTTGGAATCCTTATGTCAGAACATAATATACCTCATGCTTTATATATGGATGAGCCAACTTTATCAGATATGGAATTCAAAATTAATATGATAAAATATATTTCAGACAGAGAAAATTGCTCAAAAGAATTTATGCTTCTTAAAAATAAAAATTTTAGAGATTGGTATTTTAGTACATTTAATAAAAACCAATTAGAAGAATATAAAGACCAATATTACATAGATTTAACAAATCTTGGTTATGAAATCCCTTTTACAAAATGGTTTAAGGAATTAGTAACTCTTAAAATATTAGTACAGAAAGAAACACGCTCTTGGGATCAAGAGGGAAAAATTATTCATAGTAAACATCCTCCTATAGGAAATATTAAGTATGGTTCAATAGAAGCATTCAGTTTTATAAAAATAGATAATAAATATGAAGATATGAGTATATTAATTAAGCAAAATAATTATACACATATTGTAACACCCCGTTTCGGCTCACCCGTGAACCGACCCGGAAATGTCACCGGCGACCGAACCGTTCGCTAATCTACTAGATTCGGTTAAGCCGACCAGGATCTACTCTCGGCGTCTCAAGATGGAGATGCAAATGTGAAATGCATGAATGGGAACAATTGGGTTCTAACGCGGTCCTACATGCATGCTATGACATGCAAGCGAAGACAAAACAAAACAATAAATGAGAAACCAAAAGAAAATATATACTACTACGGAAAAACGGACAGAGTTTCCCTTAAAAGTGCAATAAGGGCCAACCTGTTCACGACAAGGGTATATAAATATTTTATCAAAATACGATAAAACATGATAATCTACCGTAGCATTCATCATTATCTCTTTCGTTTCAATTGAACCGAGCCTGAACTCCAAACTCACTACTCATTCACATTTATCCATTCATTTCATATCAAGCAATTTATCTAAACAAACACATCAAAATTATCATTCACATAGCAATAACACACCGTCATTATAGATTACACGCGGCAGGTACATGTGTGCGCGATTCCGTGCTGCTCCTCTGCAGTCCCGACAGCTTTCATCCCTCGCATTTCTCACCTACATATATATAGAAAAACCGTCAGTAACGAGTGTTACCGGCCCTGGAAAATAACTAATATCAATCTGGCACAGGAGAGCAAACTCTCCTGTTGAATGAAAACCATATACTTCCTCAAGAACTCTCATCAGGGCACATACGGGAGCCGTCGCCCTCGGGTCGACAGCGTCCCCCTATCTTTCACATTCTCATACCTCGGCCATTTCTCTATCGCTTCTCGCATCAAATCTCATTCCTTTCCGCCCTCTGCACCTTCCATATTACTCCTGGCCTTGAGCACGAAGGCCGAGTACTCTCAGGCAGTCGCCTTCAGTACCCTTTGAAACCACAAGTCTAGACATGCGCTGCAATGCAGTACCCGTGAACCTCCACACTTCTCCAGGTTTGAGGAACTCAAAGGTGGAGTTGTCAGGATCCCTCGGGAATGAAACAGCCCGCACACCATTCCAGAGCCCACTATCGACACACACGTGCCCGCTCGCGTAGCAGGGTAGTCGGATTTCCCTCATTCAATCTCTCACAAAAACATGAAAACTATACATATATATAGGTCTGGGTTGGGATTTATACAATAGGCCCAAAGGCAACGTGAGCTGGATCTGAAGTTCAAAAACAAACTCGAGGGATCTCATCCTCGAGGGTTATTAATCCAGAAAAAGAACTGTTGGCTAAATGGCCCGAGTTAAGTGGGATCCGATAAAACGCCACTTAACTCGTCCTGCACATGATAAATCAAATACACAATGGAATAGCGTAAAATAGAGAACGAGTCCTAAACGGACCTGGTAGAAGCTCCAAACGGGTCCACGCGCCTAGGCGGCGAGCTCCTACACCGTACCTACACAATCAAGCTAAAAACTAACGCCCGCATGATGAATCACACATCCTATAGCATGCACACACACTCAACACAATCACGCATCAATCAACACACATCAACCTATATCAATTCTAGCAAGCCTCCTTAGGCTAATTTGCATTAGATCATGATCATTACCTAGTTACCCTAATTTGTTTCTTAGCCTCCATTTTTAACACCACTCAATCAAACAAATTTCATATTTTATCCTTAATCAAATCTACATATATATATATATATTATTATAACATACAATTCACCAATCCTAGCATGCAATTCTAATAATCAATACTTTCAAATAATTAAATTAAAATAAATTATACCTCGCGTCGTCGAAAATTGGCGACAACTAGGGTTTCCGTTTCGTGGCTCGAAACTCGAATTCGGCACCTAGCAGCATCCAAAGTCCGATCAGATTGGACCAGGTGCGTTCGGCGGATGATCCGGCGAATTTCCCACGAATCTAATTTTCCGACGGTTCTGGCGAGTATTGACAGTTTTCGGGCAGATTTTGACGGTTTTCCGGCGGTGATTCAGGACGGGGCAATCAGGGGTCTATCGGCACCAGCTCGATGAGCTTGGTCCAATGGTGGTGTCAAACAGGGTAGCCGAGGCGGCGATGGCCGTCGACGGTGGCGTCGAAGATGGGTGGCTGAGGCGGCGTGCTCCGATCCAGGCTGCGGCCGGCCTCGACGACGCTTGGGATGGTGGGGGAAATGTCGGCGACGGCGAGGGGTGGTCGTTGGGGTCACGGCAACGGCGCGAATCCGGCTCGGAGTGGTGACGGTCGAGGAGGTTTCGTGGGGTGATTCCGACGTCGTGGCGGCGAGATGGTGGCCGGGGTGGGTCGTGGCGGCACCGCGACTGCACGGTGGGGCTGGGCGGCGTTGATCGGCGGCAGTGCGGCGTCGGTAGCGGCAGCGGCGGTGACAACCGTGGGCGGCGCGGCTAGGGTTTGGAAGGGTAAGTGTCGGGAGGAAGAAGAAGTATTCTCAATGGCAAACTTATAAATAAGTATTGACTCGATTCCTACTCGAGTCAAAATAATAACTAGTTCGTAATAAATCCTAAAAAATCTAGAAAAATATGGAAAAATTCCATAAAATAAAACAAACACAACAACATCCAAATGGCATGCTCTATAACTAATAACCCACCCGAATATAATCCAACGCGTCCTAATGCGTTATTCGGCCTAAAACTATTCCTACGATCAAACATATAAAAAGAAAAAAATACTGCATACTTTCATATATTCTGATAACTCATATCTCACTATCTTCTCGACGTTATCATCATATATTCAGGTACACCTGACTCTCATCGCTCATAACTCACGGCTGGCCTCGACTCAGCACGCGGTTCATAAAACTGACTCGACTCGAACCAACGGTTGAACCGACTGGTTCAGTAATGTAAAACCCTGATTCGAGTCACGGGTTTTACACATATGCATTTACAAACCATAGCTTCCCAATTGTCTAACATAGAAGAAACATGGTTACTTAGATCTAAAGATAAAAGTAAAATAGAAGAATCATCTAGTACTATTTTACTTCAATCGGCTTTAATAAAACCTCCAATTATGACTAAAAAATTTAATACAAGACCGCCTTTAACTAATGAATTTTTAGAAAAATTAACAGATAAATTAGGAAACTTAAATATTAAAGATTCTATAAAAACAGTTACATATAATGAAGATGATTTAAGAAATCAATTTACTGATCATATAAATGTGGCAAAACCCATGGTACAACCTTTACCATTTACAAGAAATTATTATCAAAGACCAACTCCTGCTACAGTGCTATTCAAAGAAAGTAATCAATCTATTTTAAGTTATAATGGAAAATCTATTTATGAATGGAATTTAGATGGATTTTCAGAATATCAAATGCTTACGTTATTACACAACATGTTAATGTATGCTACTATATGTAGAACTAATAATAACTCAGATAGACAAATAGCTGAAATGATAATAGCAGGTTTCTCTGGACAGTTAAAAGGTTGGTGAGATAATAATTTGAGTACAACACAAAAATTAGATATTTTAAATGCTATAAAAGTAAAACCAAGTACAAATCAACCTATAGAAGATTCTGTTTATACTTTAATTCAAACTATATTAAGACATTTTATTGGAGAATTAACTAGTTTAAAGGAGAGAATTAAAGAATTAATCTTAAATTTAAGATGTCCTAATTTAACACATTTTAGATGGTATAAAGATACATTTCAAACTTTATTATATCAAAGTGAAGAATACAATATGATTAAAGATTTAAATAACTTACAAATTAATGTAATCACAGCTCAAGAAGAATTACGGTTAGATATGATAGATTCTATTCCTAACAAAGAAGATCAAAGAAAATTTATTGAGAAAATTATAGAATCTAAAAATAAAGATAAATCTAAATTTAAACATGAAATAGAAGCAATATTAAATCCTTCTTATACTATGATAGAAGTCTTAGGAAGAATGAAAAAAGAAAAGCTTATAACAACTAATGATTTAATAAAAGAAATCAATGAACTTAAAACGGAAGTATCATCTTTAAGAAGAAGGATAAAAATTTTAGAATTAAAAGACAATATTGATTCTCAAGAAGAAGAAGAAGAATAAATTAAATTATTTGATGAATTAAAAAAATTTCATTTAGGAGAAAATTCTAATCAAAAAGAAGAAACTCAAGAAGAAAATTATTTAAATGTAATAGAACAAACAATTACAAGAAAATATATTTTAAAGATAAAAATTATTATTAATAAAGAATTTAGTTTAGAAACATTAGCTTTGGTTGATACAGGAGCTGATAGGAATATTATACAAGAAGGATTAATTCCTACTAAATATTATCAAAAAACAACCCAAACTCTTTTTGCCGCCAATGAAGAAAGATTACATGTAAAATATAAGCTTCCTAATGCTGTTGTTTATATATCGGATGTTTGTATTTATTTAACATTTATTTTGGTAAAGAACATAGGATCTAAAGTAATCCTTGGAAATCCTTTTACAGCTTTAATAGAACCATTCTTTGTCGATGATGTAGGAAATCATACTATCTGCAAGGAAAAGATATAACATTTAAATTAGAATTTCCAAAAGACAATCATTTATTTCAAGAATGAAAAATAAACAAAGAAAGAAATTAAGACAAATAAATTATTTGAAAGATGAAGTAAATAAGTTAATATTAGAAACTAAGATAAATTCATCGGATATCCAAAAAAGAATAATAGATATAAAGAATTTATTTGAAAAAAATTTATGTAATGATTTACCAAGTACTTTTTGGAATAGAAAATGTTATGAATTTTTTGAAATTCTGATGGAGCATTCTTTAAGCCAAATGGCATTACGTTCCATTTATATTGTCCAAATGATACATTAAAATCAGTTTTATATCTATCTTCTTTTTTATCTATATTTGCCAAAATCTTGATTTTAAATCAAATTTACTAAATATTTGAGCATTATACAATCTTTTAACAAATCTTTTTATTTGGTATTGGATATCTAATCCATTTTAGTACTTTATTTAAGGGTTTATAATTAATCACAAGTCTTGGTGCTCATCGTTTTATTTATCAGAACAAGACCATGGTGATTTACTTTCTCTTATTAAATTATTACTTAATAAAGTTTATATATATATATAACTTAAGATTCATTTCACCTCACAATACATCAATATTCAATGATACCACTTCATATGCTATTTGTCTCTTTACTTACCAAAAAGACCTTAATTACCCTTTATGTTTACGTAAAATTAGGCTTAATTTCCAATGCAGTAGACCTTCATTTTTTTTGTTACTTCTTTTGCTAAGCTACATGCCCCTTGCCGAGATTGAAAGGCCGTTCCAAACATACCTGAGAAAGCTAGTTTCATGGAATAGTAGTAATGCAGATCTGAGTTTTTTGCTTTTGAGGTTTTGGTGTGTGTTGGTTTTGTTGTAATGCCCTAGTCATGCAACATGAAGTGTCTAACGTAGATAACGCCATATTCTACATGCAATGCTATGTGATACATTCGATTATCATCAACCCAAATGCTAGGAAGATACAGTGGGTATTTCAAAGTAGTGCACAACGGCCGTGTTCCTCTTGCCAATAACTTGTTAGGTAGAAACTTTCTTTTGATTGATCAGAAAGAGATAGACGCTTGAATGTAGGCAATGCCCGCATTTTCGGCAACATCTCAAACACGTAATGCCGTCCATCAGAAGAGCATATACAAAGATTTGGGCAGGCAATGTCTTCAAACTGTGGTACTCTCTATACATATAATATATGTAAGGAGTTTTACTAGCTTAGTTCTACTTTATAAAGGATATATATATAGACGGGATAGTGGGGCGGCAGCTACGGTGGGATGGTGGCCGCCGGTGTCATTGGAGGAGTTTTGTTTTTTTTTATATATAAAAATAATAATAAATTTGGACCATCCTTATAATCAGACTAGAAAATTTTTTCTCCACCGGGCTCACTAACACTTTACCCGTATATATATCAAATAACCAATGACAGAGTGTACATGTTAGACCTTTATTTTCATCCTTCATGTATAAGATTAAATGAGCAATGTGCCCATTAAATTA
>JAURVB010013895.1:0-71226 GCA_033002965.1 Piper betle | reverse complement strand
AATTCTGAACACAATTTTTGAAAAAATTAAATATAATATAATAAAATTCTAGCTCAAGTAGAGACGATGATCTTTAAGTGTATTTAGAATTTGGAAAAATGAATAAAAATCAACCCAAAATGGTGTATACGAGTGCACTTAATTCAGAGATACCTTTCCTTAAAAAAGGCATAATCTTCTTTTCCTTCTAACTTTCCACCTGGTACCAAAAAATCGAATTAGGGATATGGATTCAAAACTAAGATCCCCATAGATGCAGCCCTTTACGACGTCGACCAGAAGCTCACCAACTATAATGATAAAAATAGGGTTTGAAAACAGTAAGGTGATACTTAAAGAATATATTTCCAAAGCAGCAAGAAAATGTTACTACCATCGATTGCCAATACATATTTTTATTCACCATTAAAAGTCAATGAAAGAAGATTTCGAATCTCGGACTGTATACATTTTAACTAAGAGGCATTCTAAAAGAGGACTCAAGGACAAGCTCACTGCCCAACGAAAAGGAATGATATTACGCATAGAAAGAGCTACAACAAAAAAATTAACAATCCTTCGCCGAAAGCTCTGATTTCATGTATGCCTTTGCGTGTAATTGAAGGTCAAGTTAGGGCCTTGCCCATGTATAGCCAAAATAGGATTGAAGTATCACAAGAAGACTGGTGCCATAACTAGAGTAATTGTTGCCAGCATCTTAATGAGAACATGCAGCGACGGCCCAGCTGTGTCTTTAAATGGATCTCCAACACTGCCATGTCCCAACAAAGCTCATATCAATTAAGATAAATTAGGATATAAAAAGCTTACATATATAAAAAGCAGAAACTCTGCAGTTGGAAGTTAGTGTAAATAATGTTGGTAACAAGAGATGCAGGTTCAAATGATCAACTTAAAGATGGGAAGCAATGATAGGTTGAGGCCCAAATTGCACAAGTAAAATGGGGAAGGCTTGATTTTTTTCCCAAGAAAAAGAAAGACTTACGTGTCTCCAGTGACAGCTGCCTTATGGGAATCACTACCTTTGCCTCCAAGAGCACCAGTTTCTATGAATTTTTTAGCATTGTCCCATGCCCCACCAGCAGTATTTAGAAATAGAGCCATCAAAATACCAGAAACCGTAGCAAACATGAGAAAGGCGGCCACAACTTTTGCTCCCAGCAGAGGATGGCCAGTTAAGTTACCCAATATGCGGAATATAAAACCTGTATTCAGTAAATATGACAGGGCAGAAAAGACACCACGACGATATTATGCTCATAAAAGCACTTATTTCAATATATAAAAAGCATACAATAGTATAAAAAACATTGGTTAGTAAAGCAAATTAAAATATAAGTGATTTACCAATTGTTATAGGTGATATGATAGCTAAAGCTCCAGGTTTTATCATCTCACGTAATGATGCTGATGCAACAATGGCAACACAGCGACCATAATCTGGCTTTTCTTTGTAATCCTAAGCAACAAAGATAGGTCATATCCTTTTGCATTAGCTTTACAACACAAATAAATAGCCAAAAATCATCTAACCATAATCCCAGGCCTTTCAATGAACTGCCTCCGCACTTCATTCACAACCTCTTGAGCGGTTCGACCAACCGCAGAACAAGCCCATGCGCTGAACAGAAAGATCAACATAGAACCTAGCAATCCACCAACAAAAACTTCGGGGATGGCTATATCAACCTGTTATGGATTTGGATAGGAAGGAAGCAACTGAGTTATCTTTAAGAAGTTGCAAAGCCTTACCATGTATCAACTAGAATATACCTTTCTAGGTTTACCTGTTTGAAAGCAGTATTAGCAAAAGTGGCTACTTCATCCATGTAAGCACTGAAGAGAAGAAATGAAGCAAGTGCCGCAGACCCAATTGCAAACCCCTTAGTTGTGGCTTTTGTCGTATTTCCAACAGCATCCAAAACATCTGTGATCTCCCTAACACTTTCAGGCTACAATCAAGAAACACTTCACAATCAAATTTCTTCTCTCATAAGATTTAAATCTATAAAATTGTACAAAAACATGCTTCTCACTCAAGCCATTTCCTTTATATCATGATTTTATTTAATAGGTCTAAACCAGCCCCAACAAAGTGATAAACTAAGCCTCCATTGAAGAATTTTGAACAAACGTACAAAACGAATCCATATTTGTTGTAGGCAAATACTATTGAGACCTAAGGCTAAGGTTTTAAAGTCAGCCAAAAGAAGTCCACCACTCACACTCACGTTCAATCAAGATCATGAGCTTCAATGAAAAGCAAATATGGGTAATTCCAGAGAAAAGATAACCGCTCTCTTTCTAAGACATCCATTACTAAATATGTGCTTTCCCAAGCATGAATTTCCTGCTCAACTAGACACCCTTTGTTTCAACCAAAACCAGATATGGTTTAAAAGGAAAGAACTGGCCATTGCAAAGGTAATAACAATATGTAAACCTGATTGGATGTTAATTACCTGGTTACTCATCTCAACGATACCACCTGCATTATCAGCAATTGGGCCAAACATGTCCATGGTGAGGACATAAGCAGCAGTGCTAAGCATACCCATTGTTGCCACTGCAGTGCCAAACAGGCCACCAGTAGGATTTCCGGTCTCATCAACAAGACCAGAAGTATGGCCAAGCCAAAACGCCAAGATAATTGCCACACTTATAACAAGAACAGGAAGGGCAGTTGATTCTAAACCCAAGCTGATGCCTGCAATTATGTTAGTTCCATGCCCTGTTGAACTTGACATAGCCAATGCCCGAACAGGCTCGTGCTTGTAGTCAGTATAATATTTGGCAATCCATACAAAAATATAAGCTGTTGTGATGCCCACCAAGCCACATAAGGCAAAATTTAACCAAGCTGAAGGTGCTTGTTCAGTGTACAACAGCCACCTAGTAGACTGCAGTAATTGCAAACCATGTATAAATATGATATTACAGAAAAAGAAAGGATATAGAATCAATCAGATGAAAATGGTCTTCTATAATCTGTATCTTAACTGGACCCTACATACAACAACATATCAAAAACAGAGAGATGATGTCTTACTAAGCCAAAAGTTAAAAGTGCCAAAAGTACAGTTACTGAATAGCCTTTCTGAAGTATAGCCATTGGATCCTCAACAGAGCTCTTTGACCCTGTTTCCCGTGTAGATCTAACTGAAAGAATTCCAATAGAAGATATGACCAAGTCGAATGAGTGAACAACAAGGGGGAAAAGAATAAAGCCTGAGGGATCTGCAAAATAAGAACTATCATTAGGCATGTAAATAAAGAATAAGAATAGGAAATGCTGATGAACAGAGGCAAATTTACAACTCAAAAAGCCAAATCGACTTTGACGCGGATACTGAATATATATATGTAAATGAGTTCCCTATTACACAAGCAGCAAGCATTGCTAATCAAGCTTTCCATGGCCCAGTATACTGCTGCAACAAATAGTTAAGGTTTAATAGCTCTCAATAGCTAAATGCTAACATATACAAAAGAAATTTTCTAAAGTCATGTCAGTAAAGCATTCGAGCAGGAGCACAGAAATGGCAGAAGTATTATGATCCTGGCATGCTAAAACCACATTAAATAACTGAGCACAAAAAAAGGTCAAACTGACTCTCCAAGTATATAAGGAATCAATAATTCAAAAGGTTGAACTCTGGAATGTACTTGATATGTAGAATATATATGAACAAGTTGGTAAATGCCAAAGACAGGAGAGTAAAATAGTAGCAGAAAGAATAACTTAAAAAGTCTCGAATGGACTTTGGACATGATCAGTCTCCTGGCTTAGTACATCATTTCGCAATCAAAGGAAAATGCTAAAAAAGCCTTGTAAACAGCTGTCAGTGCACTTAAAAGACTATTGCCTCCAAAATCTCACCTTCTATCTTACAACGTTGAGCCATTGTTCCTCCAAGAATCATAGCACTGATTATTTCTGCAGCAATACTTTCAAAAAGATCAGCACCACGGGCAGCACAATCTCCTACATTGTCACCAACCTTGACACAAAATGCAGAGAGAGTGAGCCATCCATTTTAAGAACTTAAAAACAGAAAAAGAAAAAAATAAACATCCAATACAGCCGAAATTTAAAACATGCTGATACAGAAGCATATTAGTGTTAGTGTGAGCAGTTCAATGTAATTCTTATATTTTTAGAGAATTGGTAAGATGTAGATAATGATGAAGATGATGACAACAATGACATTGATTGTGAGAAAACTATGCTTTCAAATTTTATTAAGTTAAGAAATGCCATTCATTAGGATTGAAATTTCTCTGGATAAGTGTACAAATATGGCTTTTTTCATTATTGTGATTTGGATTTTTAACCAATTAATGGCAAGATCACAAAGGTGTTGCTATTACCCTACACTGTCACTCTTCATTTTCATCTATTTGTCTTGCTCTGTAGTCCGGTTCCTGTCTTTGATTATTCTTGTAATTTCTAAGAGTTAATCCTTCAATAAGAGCTAGTTTTAGGAGGTAACTAAAGATTTGCAAAGTTATGTGAAGAAACATAAATAATACTCAAAACGGCAATAAAATGCATGCAGATGAACATTAATGTACCAGATCTGCAATAACAGCAGGATTCCGAGGGTCATCTTCAGGTATACCTTGCTCCACCTTCCCAACAAGATCAGCCCCCACATCAGCAGCTTTTGTGTATATACCACCTCCCAATTGAGCAAACAGTGCGACAAAAGAGGCTCCAAAACCATATCCAACCAGAAGAAGAGGCACTACAAGGAAAATTCATGCATCAAGAAGATGTTAATTATTAAAAAGTCATACATAATAGGTTTTGAGTAGGCGCTCAAAGATTGCACACATTCCGTGTAACCCCCAACTTAGTCCCACCTTCAATACTTCCTAAAGTAAGATCAAATATATAAATAGGGATATATCTATAGATCTTTAACTTAGTTAACCATTTTTGAAGAAATTAATAAGCCCATCAGTTTGCAATTATTGTGGGGGCTGTTACAGGAAACTAACAGGCTTATTTCATTTATTAAAAAATGGTTAACTATGTTGAAGATCTACAGATACATCTCCAATTATATATTTGATCTTACCCTATGAGGTACTGAATGTAAGACTAAGTTGGGGGTTATTACATCTGGGGCAAACATGAACAATGTAAGACTAAGTTGGGGGTTATTACATCCGGGGCAAACACGAACAATACATGGCAAGGGAATCAACAAAAGACTTACAATCAGTAACTTTCATGGAACCTGATGAATCTACTCCCAGCAAAACATAGAATGTGGCATAAAGTACCGCAATACCAATAACAGCCATACCAACCACAACAATAGCTGAGAAACCTCCAGCCCGAACCGCAATCTATCAAAGAAAGAGACATCATAATTATTTCCTATTACCCAACAAAATTTTATTGAAAAGGCCAGAAAAAAACCTGTAGTGCTTCTTTTGCAGAGCGCCTAGCAGCACTAGAGACTCGAACATTTGCACGTACTGATACCCACATACCAACATACCCAGCAATACCTGAACATAGAGCTCCCAACAGAAACGCAGCAACTGTAATATATGCAGACATAGATCTGCAAGAGCATAAAGCTTACACCCATCATTAAGCTATAATAATAAAAGAAATAAAAAAAAAAGCTAAAGTGCATGCTCATGCATTTATAGTTCTCCAAAAAGATTCTACCTTCCAATGCCTGAAGATTCCTGTTGTGGAGTTAAGCTACGAAACATATAAATACCAAAGATCACCAGTGCAAGAAAAATTGCCATTTTGGAAATGGTACCATATTGAGTTCTAAAAAACCCCTCTGCCCCATCTCGAATAGCATCAGATATCTGTCAATAGGATATCATTGAGTCAAATTCGTACAGTATAAAAAGGAAACTAAAGTGAATTGCCCCAGATAAAAAGCAAGATCATCTTGTTTAACTCTTTCAGTCAATTGAAAGCATCGCCAACAAAATGAAAGGGGTGCAACTATTTACATTTGAGACCCCTAAATGTGCATTCAACACCCAAAATCTTCAGGAAGCTGTGATAGAAATAAATAAATAGGCTGGTACTAATGACAAGGCTTCACCTCAAATACATTTATTCATGTTGTGCTTGATTAAAATATAGCTTCAGAGTTGGACACAACACAGTTTCGCAGAATTCATACTTTCAAACATCAAAATAGAATGGACAGTGGTTATTACCTGAGTCATCTCGGGAGGACCTTCATCCTTTTCAAGAACCCACTTTGTGAGGTACACCGAGAAAAGGAAGCTGATGATACAAATGGTGAAGACAAAGACAATAATTGGTGATGTACTAGCACCAACATAAAAGATAGCTCCAAACACCAAAAGGAGAAGGATGATCAAGACCCGCACATCCATTCCCATTAAAATTCGAGCAATCTGCATCACATAAAACATTAAACATCCTAAATTGACCACCGATCGATCTTTTTGCAATCTTTTCAGATCTATCTGTCTTCAAATTGACCACCGATCAATCCATACCCATACGAATTCATCCAAATATCAACAAATGCAAACTATTCCTGCTTCCCAAAATGAGAAGCACAAAAAAACAAGATAATCAACCAAAACAAGCCACAACGATGAAGCTTGCAAAAGAGGTGTACATCTTTGCTTCTCATGGCAGAGAAAGAGCTGGTCTATCCAATGCATTGCTTTCATAATTATTGAAACATAGATAGAGGATTTATAAAATTTAAAACAGCATCTCAATCATAGAACCCATCATCAATTAGACTTTTTGGACACACTCAAAACTAATTAATTCAAGCACGATAATCAAAAAATAAAATAAATATCCAAAATTTACCCCCGAGCTCAAAAATAAAAATGCATTCGACCAACCTAATCATCTTTAACATTTTTAATCCTCTCTATCATCAAATTGACCACAGATCAATCCATACCCAGACAAATTCATCCAATCATCAACAAATAAATAACATTTCACATTCCCAATAAGGACATACCCAAAAAAAACACCAGGTAATCTACAGACGAAGCTACCAAAGGGCTACACTGCTTTCTCACCAATTATCTTTCTCAATCATTTTTCTATCTCTTCATTTTCATATTGACCACCAATCAATCCATATACCCAAACAAATTCACGCAATCACTAACAAATGCATAACATTTCACACTGACAAAAAGGGTGGTACCAAAAAAGCAAAAAAAAAAATGACACACACACATATACACTCACACTAGATACGCTAACAGATGAAGCTAACTGCTTCCTCACCAATTATCTTTTTAAAAATTTTTAGATCTCTTTATCATCAAAGTGACCACAGATCAAATTCATCCAATTACCAACAAATGCAGAACAATTTTAGATCTCTTCGTCGTCAAATGCCAAATTAGGATTCATGGAAAAAACTAATTAATTCAAGCAGAAACTCAAATCTTTAAGGAAAAAATATATACTTAAAAAATTTACCAACGAGCTCAAACACAAAACTGCATTCAACCATTCAACCAACCCAATTGGCTCTCTTAACCATTTTTAGATCTCCTTGTCATCAAATTGACCACCGATCAATCCAATCCTAAACGAATTCAACCAACTACCATCAAATGCATAACATTTCACATTCCCAGAAAGAGTGGTACCAAAAAATTAAGATAACTAGTGGCACAATTACTTTTTTATTATGTAATATAGCATAAAACAAAATCTCAATCACAGACCCACTCTCCAATTGACTCCTTGTCACCATTCAAAACTACTCATTCAAGCACAAACTCATCTCCCCAATTCACTATAGGCTTCAAAAATATTACCACCGAGTTCAAAAACAAAACGCAAACCAACCAACTTAATTATCGTTTCTAACATTAGTAGATCTGCTCATCATCAGACTGAACGCCGATAAATCCAATCCCGAACGAATTCATCCAACAACCAACAAATGCAGAAGAAAGAATACTCAATAATCCACAGATTGAAAGCCCACCAAAGGTGTATACTGCTTGCTCCTCATGGCCGGGAAAGTCCGGGGCCGGTCCGTGTAAGGCTTCAAATTCCCGCCCTCCACGTCTTCGTCCATTATGGAGAGGGCCGAATTCCCCCTCCGAACGACGGGAAAGGGATCCAACTCCGCCGCCGAGGGCAGATCACCCCCCGACCGGGGCCGATGGATCGTCGGCAGATCTTACTCGATGCGCCTCCTACAAGAAACCATCCAACACCACCACCGCCACCAAGCAGATCTCAGAGCTCAGGATATGGCCGCCCGCCCAAGGGGAGATGGAGATGGCGGCTTCGCCGGAGATCGATCGGGGAAAATGGCGTTGTCGCCGGCGAGGGGTGGGGAAGTGTGAGGTTGTGGGGGTAAAAGGAAACGAGGGGTTAAGCCCTCGGAAACCTGTTTTCCTCGTGACCTGAAAACGGGGAATGTTTACTTACCACCTTCGCCCCTCCTCGCCCGAATAAATAATAACAATAAATAATTTTGACTTTAAAAATAAATAATAACAATATAATTTAATTAATTTTTATTTTTTAAAGGTAGATTTTAACTTTAAAAATAAGTAATAACAATATAATTTAATTAATTTTTTATTTTTTAAAGGTAGATTTTGACTTTAAAATAAATAATAACAATATAATTTATTATTTTGTTTTTTTATTTTAATTGATTAGATGCACGTTTCTTTTCTAGCAAAATGTTTGATTTGTGATCATCTTTATTGAGACGTTAAAATTTCTATACTAATGTCAAATATAGTAGATAAATTAATCACGCCTATCTTTTATATATATTTTTTATTTCTGACCTATAGTTGGTGCGAGTCTAGGGTTGCTAGTGGTAAAGTGATTTACTATTTTATCGACTAATTTAAATTAGATTGAAACAAAAAATTGATTACATTCTTTGACCATTTAAATGCATCGATTTCAATCGGGTAGTGGCCACCATTTATCGTTTTGTTAAAAGCATTGAAGTAGTTGTTGCTCTTTCAAAGTGGATTTATGAGATAAGAAGGAGCGCTATGATTATGTTTAATGAAAGGCATCTATTGTTATACCCTTCTAGAGATTAGTTTAATGCATATGGTACAAATACTGCCATAGTTGAGATCTTTGCAGGCGCTTCACGCTCTGTGCTGCCAAAGGGTATTGTAGCTCAATTCAAAATTTATTAATTAGTAATTGTTTACTATTGGTCAAAATTAGGGATCGGTTCACATTGTATATGGGTATATTTAGGGCTCTTAAACGAGCGAATGAGCCGAGTTCAACTTATGCTTGAACTAGCCTCAAATAGTTCGAAGTTCGTTCGAATCGGCTCGATATCGAACGAGTTTTCAACATATATTCTTAGCTCAAACTCGGCTCAAGATTAAACGAGTTTTTAACATATATGCTCAAAATCGACTATAATATTTTTTATGATATTCGAGTTTGACTCGAGCTCAAGTACACTTAAACTGTTTAAGTGTGACTGAGCTCGATTATAAAGTCAAAAGTATTTCACTTAAAAAATACAGTCAGCATGGATTGAACCCACAACCTCTAAGTCTTCAATTTGAAGACCTCTCATCTAAGCTATACCACTACTATGTTATTATATTATATATAAATAAATATAACTAGTTACAATTAAACTTATTAGTGCGTGTGTGTGTATATATATATATATATATCTGTAATGCGCTGCCACTGTTTAGCAGCGCATTGTAACATATGAAATCTGGGCCGCTGGATTGAAATCCAATGGCCTAGATTTCATAGGCCCCACCACCGCCGAGACCTGCTCGCCCACCCGCCCTACCACCCTTGCTCCCCTGTCGGCGGCTCCCCCACCGCGACCCCTCACCACCACGACGACCCCCTTCGCCCCCCTTGCCCGCCCCAAGTCGCTGTGGCCCCCCATCTCGCGGCCCCCTCCCGCCCTGCTGGCGCCCTCCCCCTCCCCTGCCTGCCGCCACTAGAACGCCCCCTGAGTTCCCCACCCCCAGCCGCAGTCACTGCCAGCCGCAGTCACCGCGCAGTCATGCCAGCCGCAGTCACCGCCAGCGCGGTCCCCCGCCCGCTCCTCCCTAAGGAGGGGCTGGCAAGGGGGGAAGAGGGGGCCGCGATTGCAGTGGGGGTGGGGGGGGACTGCGGCTGGTGGGGGCGGGGGAATGCTGAGGGGGTGCGGGTGAGGGGCCCCAGTGGGGGGCAGGGGTGGTCGGTCGGGCGGGCAGGCGGGTCTCAGGAGTGGTGGGGCAATGGGCCACTGGATCGAAATCCAGCGGCCCACGATGGCAGCGTTGCCCTTTATATATATATATATATATATATATATATATATATATATATATATATATATATATATATATATATAAATTCTACCTTGACTGGGAGTAGACAATATTTATGTCTCAAACTTTAATCTAGATCGTCTAATTATAAGGATGGCCCACATTTGATAAAAAAATCAAAAAAATAACAAACAAAACACCTCCACCACCACCATCGTTTAGTACGCAGTTAATAATAACATTTATTTATAATTGTAAATGTATTTTGAGTAGACAAGTAATATTATGTATATTATTTTATTTTATTTAGTCAAGTTCAAGTTGAGCTACGAGTCGAGTTGAACACTGCCTTGCTTAAGCTCGACTCGTAGGATTCGAGTTTGATTCAAGTTCGAGCTCGGGTATTTAAATGTCGAGTTTCGAGTTGAGTCGAGCCAAAAGCCAAATATTCACAAGCTGGCTCGCTCAATTAGCAGCCTTAGGTATATCCATGTCCAACCAAAATCTGAAAATCCGAGCCCAAATCTCACCTGAATCCAAAAATTATATCTATTTTATATATCATATCCGTATGTGATCCAATCTACAGAACCCGTATCCAATCCGAATCTAACCTGATTAACTAAAATAATATAAATAATATAGATTTTAACATAAAAATGGAGAAAAAATAATAAAAATTTTATTTTAATCTATAATGTTATTAATATCACTTATTCGAATCAGATACATATCGGATCACCTCAAATTCATAACCAAATTGAATATTTCTGATAATTTATATATCAAAAAAATCTAAACATGAATTTGATCAGAAACTATTTTGGATCGGATATAAGTGGGTCAGATACGGATCAGATTGACGAATATCAGACCTTAATCAAAACAATAATGGTAAAAAGTTTGGTGAAAGTAGAAAGCTCTATGATGATAAATGATATACAAATAGGTAAATAGTATGAGTAAATTTGTTTGACTGACCCTTAACTATGCCACTTGCAGCCCTAGGTAGACAACTAATGGGGCCTTAGTAATGGAGTGTCAAATTTTTCTAGATCACTCGCAAAAAGATCACATGATTATTTTTTCAAACTAAAATAAAATTATACACATCATCCAACTGTCTCTATTATCTAATCTTGAAATCTAATGGCTCAAATTAACTTAAGCTACCATAAAAATATCTACACAAGTTGATTGTAACACCCTCATTGGTGACAGAAATGTTCACTAATCTATTGGATTCGGTTAAGCTAACCCGGATCAGCCCTCGACATCTTAAGATGGAGATGTGGCATGCAAAACATGGATGGAATAATTGGGTTCTAACGCACTACATGCATGCCATGACGTGCAAACAAAAATAGAGCAAAATAATAAATGAGAAATCCAAAGGAAAATATCTATTTCTATCGAAAAATGGACAGAGATTCCCCTAAAAGTACAACAAGGGCCAACTTGTCCACAACAAGGATATATATATATATATATATATATATATATATATATTCTATCAAAATAATATAAAACATAACAATCTATCATGGCATTGAGTTATCATCACTTTCATTTTCACCTAAGCCGAATATGAGCTCCAAGGCTCCCTGTTCATTCACATTTATCTATTTGTTTCATAGGCAGTTTATCAAGGCATAACAAAACATGATTATCATTCACACATCATTAATACACCATCATTATACATTACACACAACAGGTACATGTATGCACGGTTCCGTGCTGCTCCTCCGCAATCCTGACATTGCTCATCCTTCGTAGTTCTCACCTACATAAACATAGAAAACCGTCTATAACAAGTGTTACTGGTCCAAAAAATAGCTAATATCAATTCGACACAGGAGAGCTAACCCTCCTATTGAATTAAAATCTCATATACTTCCTCAAGAACTCTCACAAGGGTAGTAATGAGAGTCGTCGCCCACAAGCGGCAACACCCCCTTTCCATATCTTTCTCTTTCCATAACATTCTTTTTCCTTGGCCATTTAAACTATCCCTTTGCGTGGGAAAATCATTCTCGTTCATTGCAGCCCTCTACTTCCTCCGTATTATTCTTGGCCTTGAGTACATGGGCTTAGTACTCTCAGACATGCACCTTCAGTACCCTTTACTCCACAAGTCTAGACATGCGCTGCACAGCAATACCTGTAAACCTCCACACCTCTCTGGGTTTGAGGCACTCAAAGGTGGAGTTGTCAGGATGCTGCATGAATGGAGTGGATGCTCACCAGTTCCAAACTTGCTATTGACTAGCACGTGCCCACTCGTGTAGCACGGTCATCAAATTTCTCTCATTCCATCTCTCATTAAAAATGCAAAAATCACATGTATATAGTTCTAGGTAGAGATTTATTTAATAGGCCCAAAGGCATTGTGAGCTGGAACTGAGTTTCGAAAGCAAACTTGAGGGATCTCATCCTAGAGGTTATTAATAAGAAAATAATGTGCGACTAAATGACTCGTGTGAAGTGGGATAAAATAAATCCACCACTTGACATATCCTCTTACCTGTAAAAATAAAACACAACGGAGAATAGAGATAAAACAAGAAGCGAGTCCTAATGAACTTGGCAGAAGCTCCAAGCATGTCCTCGTGCCTAGGCTGTGAGCTCCTGCTTTGTCCCTACACACCAAATCTAAAAACTAACGCCTGCTAACTGAATGATGCATCAAACTCATCACGATCAACACGCTCACAATGCAAACAACATTCATCAATAATCAAACAATTATAGTGTAGAAATAACTCTAACTCATCCTATTCATACCAATTTTATTATATTTTCTAAGTTATGTTGTAGTCAGTTAGCGTGTGAGGATTTACTTTACTTAATTAGATTACTAATATCCATTCATTATTAAACAAGTCATGCAAACCATCACTTCATTCATAATCAAGCATTTATCATATCAAACAATCAATCTTAGCATGTTGTGCTAGTAATAATCAATTTTAAATAATTAATTCAGAGGTAATTATACTTCTCATCATCGGCAATTGGCGATAGCTAGGGTTTCGGTGCGCATCTCAGAGCTCGAATTTGGCACTTGGTGGCATCCAAAGTTCAATCAAGTTTGACTAGACGAACTGGATTGAAGATCCAGTGAATCTGGTTTATCAGCAGGTTCCGACGATTTTCCAGCAGCTTCCCAGCAGTTTTTGGTGACCGGCAGGACGGCAGTGGTATGAAGTACCATTGTCACCAGCTCGGCGAGTTCGACCCAATGGTGGTGACGGTGAGGATGGTAGTGGCAGCAATGATCGCCGACGGTGGTGACGAGTTCAACCGGGGCGGTCAGTCGCTCCGATCGGACTCACGACCAGCCTCGACGGTGGCGCTAGAGAGGGGGAAATGTTGGGGAGGTCAAGGGAGCGGTCATCGACGTCACGGCAGCAGTGGTACGGCCTGGACGGCGGCGAATTAACTATTAGAATGTCGAGCATTTGTGGGGCGATTCCGACATCGTGGTGGCAAGATGGAGGCTGGGGTTGGTTGGGGAAGCACAACGATGGCATAGCGGGACGGGGCAGCATTGATCAGTGGTAGTGTGGCGGCAGGGACAACCACAAGGGCAGCAATGTTGGGGTTTGGGGTGAGGAAGTGTCGGGAGGGAGAAGAACACTTCGGTTGCAAACTCATAAATAAGTATTGACCCGATTCCTACTCGAGTTAAAATAATAACTAGTTCATAATAAATCTAAAAAAATATCCAAAAAATATGGAAAAATTAAATCCTAGTAAATATATTACACACCATAACAATATAATGACATGCTCTATAAATAATAACCCACTCAAACTGCCCTATAATGCATCCCAATGTATTATTCGGCCTAAAATTATTTCTACGATCAAATACATAAAAAAGAAAAATACTGCATACTTTCATATATTCTGATAACTCATTTCTCACCATCTTTTCGACGTTATCATCGTATATTGAGGTACACTTTACCCTCATCGTTCATAACTCATGGCCGGCCTCGGCTAAACACGCGGTTCATGAAACTGACTCTACTCGAACAGACTAGTTTGTTGTAGTAAAACTCTGACTCGAGTCACAAGTTTTACATTAATAATAATTTTTACATTTTTTAGTAAAAATTTTAGAAAGACCAAAGAGGTGGAGAAAATTTTAATCGTGCTTCTTAATATGCTTAATTACAATATTATAACATGATGATTTCACCCACATATAATTGGATAATCTTAACCCTTAGGGCCCGTTTGGTTGGTATGAAAGTAGTGTAAATGAAAAAATATTTTTTATAGGAAATGAAAATACAATTAAATGAAATAACACGAAAATTTTAAAGATTTATTTTACATGTTTGGAGAGTAAAAAAATAAAATAAAAATGAAATATTTCTTTACCACATGTGACTCCCAAAATTTCTCTCAATTTCTTTTGTTTTCCATAGAAAAATATTCTTTTGTAAAATTTTTACATGAACTTATTTAAATAAAAATAAAATTTTCTTTGACTAAACTTGAGGAAATTTTTACCTCCAAATTTTACATTTTTTTCATACAATTTCAGGACAATCAAACATATCCATATGCTATGATATTATGAATCATCTCAGTGTGATTTAGGGCACATGTGAGGTCTATGGCTAAAATATTTTTACAGCATGTGTAGTGTTAGAACTATTTTCTTTCTCCTACCTTATCGAAAGTTAAAAGTAAGAGTCTCAAATCCATAAATATGTTCTTCGCCATGTTAAATTATATTAAAATAAAAATATAAAAAGTCCATATTACTTTTTATAGCCATTATTAACGTTTCTTTTCATTTTCATTTATCCCATTAATCATGGTTTAAAATTGATGTTTAACAAACTTGCTAAAAACTCAGTTAGTTCAAGCAAAGTTTGATATAAAATTATACTAGTGCGAGCAAAGCGGCTTGAAGTTTGAGAACTCAATCTGAGTGTTTATACTTGTCGTTTGATTCAACTAATTTTTAGCACAAACAAGCTAATCTCTTTGATGGGTTCAATAAGCTTCAAAATAAACTCTTTTCTTAAGGCTTTTTATTAAAAGTGAAAGTTATGGTTTTTAGAACATTTATAAAACAAAAAGTATATACAAGCCATTAATATGTAATAGGCAAGATGCGGTACCATGATCGGCTTATATAGGAGATGGACTCTAAATTTATAAATAAATCACAATTAAATAATGAGATATATTATAATAACTTTATATCATAGACTTTGATTTTAAAGATAATCTCTAATTAAATGAGAAGATAGGCTATATTTTTAAAATTTTGTTCTAATTTGATTGGTTAATCTCCTACTCTTATTAGTAAGAGTAGATATGTTATTATCTAATAAATAGACCAGTTGAGTCAAGTTTATCACTATTTTGGGCTCAAAATATTCTCTACTCAAGCTAAATTTATAGGTCATGGGCTTAATAATTTTGAGTCAAACTAATTTAAAAACATGGAATAGAAGTTCAAGCCAAACCAAATCAAACACATTATTCCTATAGCTCAAACTAACAACCTCGTTCTATCCACAAGTGTCGCTGGTACAAAAAATAGGAATATAAATAAAGTATAAAATTAACTAAAAACTGTTCATATAATGCAAAGTCACCAAAATGCACCAAAATGGTTACTTGCACTGCATATAAACTTGAGAACTACTTTATCTGTTACGTGATGAGGCCTGGCATTTTGACTAATGAAATTTTCTATTCGATTGACTAGCTAATAATAACTCAAGCTAATTTAGCACCTATACAACTTGATTAGCCACCTTGCCATTGATCAAGCAAGCTACCCTAACCATTGGCAGGGATGGGTTTAGATATTTGATACTTGTAAATTTGATCTATATTCGATTGTTTATGTCTGACCAGAACTAATTTATATCTAATCTTTGTTCAAATAAATTGAATATATTATATGTATAAAAATATTTGAATTGGTTACTAGTTTGAAGTGATAAAATCTATTGTAATAAATCATCCTAATTAATGCAAATTTCAATATTTTCTATCACAAATATCCAAAATTTTAAATTTATATAAGATATTGCCAGATCTTAAATTTTTATTTCAAATGTAGTCAAATATTCATTTTATTAATATAAATACCCTTATTCTAACTTCAATTTTTCTTGACATATAATGTTCGTCTAGGTTCTTTATTGACCTGTCATGGTGTTTAATATTAAGAGTCTAAACTTTGTCAGCAATGACCCAAATAAGTATAGTAAGTACAACTAATAATGGTATCACATATAAAAGAAAGACAAATTTGATGAAGGCACAAGGAAAGGCATGAACACCCGTCTATTTAAGGGCAACCCCCACTTTCTCGATTGAGGAACTTCCATAGTACATGGACGAGAAGAGTATGCTCATCTTCAAATTGCTCAATGAAGGAATCCAGCTGCAGCTCCTTGACCGTTAGTATGTCTCTATCAAGGTGGCAATGTGGGCAGCTGACGGCAACCACTCTTGTCAAGAGTGTCATATCTTTGTACATTACCTTGAGAGCCCAACGAGTTTCCTATCAAGGACGGCCCAAAAGCCCCAACGCACGAAGTGTAGGCCAACCTTCTGCTGCAAGGGTCGTGTGAGACTGTCTTGAAGTGGTAGCCGTGGGTCAAGAGGAAGTTTGATCTTCATATGGGTCGGCATTGCACTATCTATCTTGGTTTTGATTTCCTGTCTACCTGATCAAGGGGGACGTGATACTCCTCCATGTGTGTTGGGTAGGGATAGTTGTGTAGACTTTTGGCATTCAGCGTACAGTAAAGCATGAAGCCGAGCATAAGGTGTGGGAGATTAAGCTTAATACCCTTTGTTATGCCACAAATATATATCCCCATGGTACTCTTCACTAGGACTACCCATTGGGAGGATTTGGAGTTGATTATGTTAGACCAACAGTCCTTAGCTAGCGGTTTCCCATTGCCTTGCCACAAATGTTCTTCATGAGGACCTCTTGGTAGACAAATCTAAGAATGGACTTTGGTTCATTTATGAAATCCCATTCCATTCCCTCGTATGGGTTGTGGTTGTCTTCCATTCAAGACGCAAATTAAGTTTAAATCTTATGGGGTTTTGTGGGCACGGTCTTTCATGTAATTAAGTTAAGAGATATCAATATTGAATAATCTAACATTTCGGTTCGGTTCGAGGATGAACCGGGCATGAGATGTTACATGTCCACTGCCATGTTTTATTTTAATAAAATTCCCAAACATTTAAAATCAGGTTGTTGTGCATGTCCTACTATGGATGTGATCGACACACGTATGATAGTCATTCCACCAAACATTTAAAATCTATTTAAGTGAAGGATTGTGCAAGGTCGTGGTGCTTGTCTTGAAAAGGTTCAACACGGACTACCGATATACGTGTCGACCGCTTCGATGGTAGGACGTCCACTGCCATGTTTTATTTTAATAAAATCCCCAAACATTTAAAATCAGTATAAGTGAAGGGTTGAACAAGGTCGCAGTGCTTGTCCCGAAAATGTTCAACCCAAGTGACAGGCATACGTGTTAGCCGCTTTCATATTAAGACGTCCACCACCATATTTTATTATAATAAAATCTCCAAGCATTTAAAATTCGTCTAAGAGAGGGGATGCGAAAGGTCACACTGCTCGTCCCAAAATAACTTAACCCAGAAAACCGACGTACATGTCGACCTCTTCCATATTAGGACATCCACCGTCAAGTTCAAATATAGAATAAAATGGCTAAAACCTTTCAATATAAGGTCCGTGTTCACATATGCAAGGTTGTTGGGATCAACCCGAAAAGGGTGCATTTGCGACGTGTCAATCTGGTGTTCAATTCCCAACACGTGTTCATTGAAAGGTGTATATTTGGCTCACTTAGTCACCATATAAATTGCCACATTCTCATCCCATGTTTTAAATATATCTATAATATATAGTGTCTGAGAACGAATTGGTTTATAACTTAAACACTCAATTGCGATGGCCAATGGGAAGGAATAGGGTCTGATGGGCATTCGACTGACAGAGAGAGAGTATTGCAACCTATCCCTTCACAAAGTATAAAAGATGCCTCCATCTCCAACAGCGAGTCTGACAGACCTAGCAAGTCCTAGTGGACCAACACCACACGAGTGGTATCGTAGGTGACCGTCGAGCCCCTGGGGAAAGGCTGGTCTCCACTATTAGGATATGCACATCCCAAACTCCTCTACTTGTAGTCCTAGGAATGATGTCTCCAAGCCTTATTGACATGAGGACACAGTCGGTGAAGAGGAAGGGGGAGGCATCAACTTCTCAGCGACCATCAAAGAAGAAAGACTTGTACCCTTCAACGAACTTCTATGATGGGGATTCGAAGAAGTTGTGGGAGTCCATTCACAAGTGTAGCATCGTCGGTGAGAGATGCTCAGCTCTTGAGGATCACATCCGCCTACTATCAAGACAATATTGGAGCAGGTCGGCTGAGGCTGAGGAGTGATTCTCACGCCAAAGGATTAGTATTATGTAAGACTTATTTACTCCATCTCTGGCAGGAAGGTTACAAAGAGTGGTGAATATGTCATACAATCATAGTTATTAGGTCATAGAGTTTGCTTGACTACAAACAACCTTGCACAGGGAATGCACTTGGAGTGCTAAGGGACAGAGTGTGAGTTTAGAGTTCACCAATGAATAGAAACAAGTGGCAAAGATGGTTGCCCGAGAGGAAATCAAAGACACCATTTGCCCCGATCTACTAATAGACAACCAAAATTAAGGGACCTAACCCCACTCGCCGCATTCTCCTCAACTTGATCAACAACAGTGTCCTACCTAAGGGATGGCACTGAGAAGTTGTCTCCCCTGGTTATACCTTTGTCCTCCAATGCCTTATCAAGGAAATATCCATCAACCTACCATACCTGATGTTATCCTTCATGGTCTAGTACATAAAAGCGTCAAAAACTGCTCAGACATGTCCCTATCCACTATTGATAATTGGTTTCTTGGAGCCAACTTTGAAGGGCTGTATAGACATTCGTGATTTAGAATGAACTAACATCAAAATAAAGACCACTTGTTAGGAGATTGTCATCAGACACAACACGTGATCTTTAGTAAGAGTATGGGCCTATGTATCAATAATTATAAATATTCAAACCCTGAAGACTTCTTTTTTCTTCTTACTTGACTTACAACCTTTTTCTAAGAGCCCATAATTTGATTTACACAACATCAAATCAACTGTTGATGCATTAGCGAAAGGAAAGGGGAAAGCTCCCATGGGTGTTTGACTAGACATACACAGCGACTCAGAATCCTCCTTTGCCCATGATGAAGAAGTCATCGGCTCTAGTTTGCACGATGATGTTCTTGGGTATGAATTTGAGGATGAGGATGATAGTGGGAACCACTCGATGGACGAGTTGAATGAAAATCTAAAGGTGAAAATCATCTGTCGTCCAAGGCTGGACACTTCGGCCCGAGAACCCAAATCTAGTCTTTGCTAGTCTAAAGGACAACCATCAAAGCATAAGGCTGATAATCGAAGGCAATCGGCCAAGTTGAAAGAGGGAGCTTCAACTAGGCAGTCATCATTAAAAAAGATGGTATTGGTATCAGTTGCTCATCCCATCCAGCCACACCAACCGGACGTCAATCAACCCGCAGTAGAATCAAGTGATCGAGTCCCAACAAGTTAGCATAATTGGCAAAGAGTAGTACATGCCAATAATGAAATTCATTACCCCACTATTGATTTTTATGATAGGGATGCAAACATTTTGTAGAAGTCTGTTTAGAAGAATGCAATTGTCAAAGCTCAAGGAGGACCTCACTTACAAATCCATACGATGTTTGAGCAGGTCGGCTATGAGTGTTATGCTAAAGACGAAGGAATATTACTACACGAGACTAGTCCAACTATTCTACTGCAACATGAAGAGGAGGGACTGGACGAGTGGGAAATTGACATAAAATCGTGGTTGTGTGGTAGATGTGTCTCTATCCGCCCGATGATCGTAGCAGCAGAACTATAACTAAAATCCAATGGGAGGGAGTGGGAGTTCACTAAGGATAAGAAAAAACTGGCAAAGTTGGTCCACCAAGAGGAAATGTAACACCCCAAATCCGGTTCACGTTCGTGACCAAACCGGCATGTTACAGGCCCCAGTTAGGCCGGCTAACGCGAACCCAACTCGTGCAAATCAAATCTCGGTGTCTTAAGATGAAAATACGACTCGTCATAAATGGATGAATGCACGAAATCCTAACATGATACTACATGAATGACATGCAAACTAAATTACACACCAACATAATTACGATCAAATTAGTAAAAAATTTAAAATAACACAGACAGAATCTCCCCTAAAAGTGCAATTAGGGGCCACCTTGTCAAATAATATATATAAATATATATATGCATGCATCAACAATTTCATTCACACGGAATCTAATCTACTATACACTCATTCTGAAGCTTGGGTCTCAACCCACAACGCTTCCACTACGTAATCTATTCACATCTCACCTCTTGTCATCATGTCTTAGCTTTTCATCACGTCATAACATCATCTCATTGCATTTAATCAGATCCTATCATGTCTTAGCATTTCACATCATTCACAATATAATAGCATCATAAATAAAGTATTAACCACTTTATCGACTGACATGTGTGCAAGCGACAACAGTGCACCTCCATCCAAACTGGCTCCTCCAACTCGTGATTATTACCTACATATAGTATGAAAACACGTCAGTAGCAAGTGTCACTGGTCCGGAAAATAAAATAACTATAACAAGCTGGCTATGAGAGCAAACTCTCATATGAAAGAAAACATCATATACTCCACGTGAACACTTTGAAGGGCACTACTGAGGAGCCACTGGGTTGCAGACCCGATAGCATCCCGAACTTACTAATTTGCTGTTGCTGATGCCGCTCTTGGCATTTTCTTACTTCATTTTCTGGTCTCAAATCCTAAGCCCTCTCCTTACCTCCATATTTCTCCTAGCCTTGAGCACGAAGGCCGAGTACTCTTAGGCAATCGCCTTTAGTACCCTTTGAACCACAAGTCCAGACATGTATTGTACTAAACAGTACCCGTAAACCTCCACCTTCTCCGGGTGTGAGGAACTCAAACGCGGAGTTGTCAGGATCCCTCGGGAATGGAACAGTCCATTGGCACTAATCCAGAGCCTGCTTTGACTGTCACGGCATCCGATCATGGTACGTGCAGTCGGTTTCTCCATCTCTCGCCTCACTGAAAACACGAAAACTACATACATATATGTATAGGGCTGGGTAGGGATTTATATAATAGGCCCAAAGGCAACTTGTGGTGGATATTGTTTTCAAAATCATCCTCGAGGGATCTCATCCTCGAGGGGTTATTAATCCGAAAAACTGTTCAGTTAAATAGCCCGAGTTAAGTGGGATCCAATAAAACGCCACTTAACCCGTTCTGCAAATAATAAAATAAACATACAATAGAAAAGAGCGTAAAGTAGAGACAAGTTCTAAACGGACTTGGTAGAAGCTCCAAGCATGTCATCGCACCTAGGCGGCGAGCTCCTGTTCCGTACCTACACATCAAAACTAAATACTAACGCCCGCTAACTAAATGATGCATCAAACACAATGAACATCACACACAATTCAATCATTGACATCCAACAACAGTTCAATATTCATAAATTTTATTGTGTTTTTCAAAGTTACGTCCTGATCCCTTATCATGCTGAGACCCGATCTACCTTATTAGATCACTTAACCTTCATTCTCAATTAATTGCATCATGCAATCATCATTTCATTCATAGTCATACATTTATCCTAACAACTAACCAATTCTAGCATGTTATGCTAACAATCATCATCAATTTTAAATAATCAAATCAAAGGTAATTATACCTCACGTCGTCGGCAATCGGCAACGGCTAGGGTTCTGTCGCACATCTCGGAGCTCGAATTCGGCACTCATCCGACATCCGACGTTCGATTGGGATCGACTGGATGAGCTCCACAGAAGATCTACCAAATTCCTGCAAATCTGGTTTTCCAGTGGGTTTCGGTGGTTTTCAGCGTCTATTGGCAGAAAAGTAAGGGTATTGGATACCCTTGGAACCGGCTTGGCGAGCCCAACGCGTCTACGGCGTCGACATGGTCGGCGGAGTTGGTGGCTCGCCGGAAAATGGTCAAAACAGTGGTGGCAGCGATGGGTGACTCGATCTGGCCGGCTTGAGCGGCGATGGCCTTCACTCCGGTCAAGAAGGCTCACTGGGTGGTCGAGGGTGTCGAGGCGACCACCCGATCGTGGCGGCGACGGTCGCCGGCGACAAAATTGGCAACGCAACTAAAATGCAGCCGCAGCGGCCAGATGGTGGCCGGCCTGGTCAGGGCGGCACGGCGACGCCATGGCAGGGCTAGCTGGCGATGACCGGCGGCAGGCCGGTGTCCACGGCAGTGATGGCAACGCTGCACGGGGGCGGCATCGGGGCAAGGGTTTGGGCGAGGAAGAAGAACAGGTCGAGGGTGAGAAAAAATAACTGGGTGGCAATATTGTAAATAATACTTGACTCGACTCCATCTCAAGTCAAGAATAATAACTAAGTCGTAGAAAATCCTAAAAGAAAATCCAAAAAATCGAAAAAATCTTAGAAAATAAAACAATCACTGAAACATTATAATGATATGCTCTAGGACTATCAACCCACTCAAACTGTCCACAGCGCACCCTAACGTGGTAACGGCCTAAAACTAATTCTACAATCCACTATATATAAAAAGAAAAAAATAACTGGGATACTCCCATATATTCTGATAACTCATTCGGTTCTGCTGTATTCATGATGTTATCATCATATACTTGGGTACGCATGACCCTCATAGCTTATACACGTGACTGGCGTCGGCTTAGTACACGTGTTCTGAATCTGACTCGACTTGAAACTAACGGTCGAACCGACTGGTTTTGAATATAAAACCCTGACTCGAATCATTGGTTTTACAGGAAATCATGGAGACCATTTCCCCATCCTTGGTAGTAATAAGCAACCAAAATCTTAGGACCTCACCCCCATCGCCCGTGTTCTCAACCTAACCAGGACTAACATCCTGACAAAAGCTGGCCATTGTGAAACGATTCCCCTTGGTTAGCCTTCAGCATGTTTTGCCTGATAGAGGGCATTCGCCTTAGTCTACCCCACCTTATGATCTCCTTCATGGTCTACTGCACGGTCGACTTGAAGGTTACCCCCACATGTCCCTACTTAGCATAATCACTGCTATATTCAAGTGGGCTAGAGTGGATGAGTGTGGGATGGAAAAGATGCACATCAAGGTGACTTTTGACTCAACCACCCTCTCCCGAATGCGCATCAAGGTGCTTGTTGACAAGCAAGAACCACTACAAACAGAGGCATCAAGGGCGACAACCATGAGGACGTCACCTATCACTAGTCATTGGGGAGAAGTCAGAAGGGACATTGACAAGCATCACATGGGAACATCACTGCCAACAAGGCTACATCCATACCCCCCCAGCATGTCCCACCTCAAGGAAGACATCATGGCGATGAAGGAGCAGCAAGATCCTATGGAGCAGTTGAAGCAGATTCAAACATCCCAGGACATGACCATCAAGTAGCTCTGAATTATCTGCATCCTCATAAATGGGGCCACCAAGCCCGATTTGTGCCTTCAACAATTGATCCGAACAGCCTCGCCATTGCCCCCGATGATATTTATGGATGGTTTTAACTAAATTTTATTTATTGTATTTTATTTTATTCTTTTAATTTTTTCCCTTTTGATCGAATAAGGTTCAACCATAGGTCGAACCCATTAGCCTTGGGTTAGTAGCGGTTATGGTCTCTTTGGTAGGCTAATATGGTGCGTAAAGGTAGAGTTTTGGTTGATAGTTGAAGATAAGGGAAGACTTTGTCTCCCCACGTTGTTGGTAGAAGATTTTTGGGATTGGGAGTTGTGTGTGCGATTTGATACCCATTCGCATTAACTCAATATCAGTTTTTGATTTCTCGTTGTCACACAACTAGTTGGCATTTAATATAGTTATGTGTGAATATGTTCATTTGTATAAAAGTTTAATGTAGTGAATTTTTAAATTTTACACATATTCTTCTATATAAAGGAGATTTCTGTTGATGTTAAATCTTGATAGTTTGTTAGCACATTTGGCTCCAAAGGGAAGGCTTTAGAGAAGCTTCATTTATATTAGGATCGTGTGTCGTAGTTGCGGGTGTCTCATCACAATTTCAAGTCTGTATAATTACTCGAAATATTATATATTCCTACTTGGCAGCCTTGGTCGGCCTGAGCCCACATTCAACCACAATGTCTGAGTGAAATCAGGGTCAAAGAATTAATTCAATCCGACATAGGGCCATACCCTTAAATTTCTTGAAAGATTAAATACCTGCCCCCATGCCGAAAGGGGTGACAGGGCACAATGGAACAAGACGACTCATTATGCACTTGTGATACCGAAAGGGTGAGTCAATGACAAATATCAGTAACTACAAGCCGTGAGCCACGTAGCGTGTGTGCGCTTACATAGGATTGTAGCTGGATGGGGTGGGTGCCCCTCCTGGTATAGTAAGAGCTCATCATAGGCTCATAATCACTAAAATGTTTAATTAATGATGTTGTAGAATATATTAATTTATTTTTGTAATTATATGACTTAGTATTTTTATCACTAACGCGTAATTGCCTCCGTAGGTGTGAACATGGAAGGATGGGTAGAGTCGGGATAACTAGAGGACTCTGTTATTAAACTTTTGATTTTTCTTCTATCTTGTTATACTTCTAGGTTGTTTACATGGCACTGAGATTTTGATTCATTTCATGAGCTTAGATTATTCTAATCATTTATTTTATTTTATTTTATTTCACGACACGACTTAGAATTTGAACTTTAACTAGTTCCTTAAGTATGAATTTAATTTGTACGATTTAAAAAGAATTTTACGTCATGGGTTTATTTATAATGTCAAAAATTAATAGAAAATTAATTTATGAAACACTTAGTTTTATATAATAACACTTGATTTGTAACTCGGAATGAGTGGGTCGTTACACAATATATATGACTTATATGAATAATCATCATCTTAGTATTTGAACTTTAGCTAGTTCCTTATATATGAATTTAATTTGTATGATTTAAAAAGAACTTTACGCCATGGGCTTATTTATAATTTTGAAAATTAATAAAAAATTAATTTACGAAATACTTAGTTTTATATAATAACACTTCACTTATAACTCGGAACTGGCGGGTCGTAATACAATACATATGACTTATATGAATAATCATCATCTCCTACCTCTTCCCTTTGAATGTTACACTAAGATAACTTCACCTGCTGTGTATAGTAGTATTCTCTTGGCTTTACAACGCTACCTCATCTTTTCTTGTCATACAAGGTGAATACCAAACCCAGTATCTCTGATGGCGACACCTTCTCTACAACTATCGATCACCCAGTAATCTTATCAGACTTCTTGTAGTCTTCATCCCAATACCACGTCGTCGGATATTCTACCCTATCCGAGGACTCGTCTCCCTAGTTGCCATCTGCCCTATATGCAACCTTCCGCCTCTTCAGGTCGGGAACTGTTCTGCTTTTTGCGGTGACTATGAATATCTAATCTTCGGCACTAGTTTTTGCCTCCCAACTACCCCTCCCCACCCTCGTACATTTTCCACCTCTCCAGCCCTGACCCCATGCGGATCAGTTTTATCCGCTTCATCCATTCATAATAACCTTTCAAAACCACTACGAGAAAGGTCTCGACTTTCTCTAGCCAAATTAGTTTTCGTAGCCTACCACACCATGCTCAAGTTAGACACCCGTCTTTAATGCGTCCTACCAACTCACACTAAAATCACTGTATATCTACTTATTAGAATCCAACAAACATAAATAGCATCGATTTCCATTCAAACATCGGCACGAGCCAATGTTTTCCCTGCCTACCACCATTTGCTAAAACCTTTCAATAGCTTAACAAACTCTGTTCATCTCCTCCCACTTTTTCAACTCCTCGTCCTCAAGACCCCACATTTATGCCTTCCCCACAGCTAATGTACCGATGCATTGGACGCATTCCGCATCCACATCCGCATCCATCAGCTGCTCCTTCCGCACAGTACAATCACCCTCATCTTTGCAAGCCTCCCCAGTCCCCTGCTCCCTCCCTCTTGTATCGCTCCATGGCTGCTCTCCACATCTGTCATATTCTTTCAAATATGGAACTTGTTGACACTATGTCGTAGAAACATTACCTGCCATTGTATATTTATTTATCTCTTTAGAATACTGTCAATGGTACTTGCATCCAACCTGCCCTTCATCGGCCGCTTCTCTCCGGCTTTCTTTTTGCGATCTATTTGTTGAGTCCAGAGTAGTTGGCCTCTTTCACAAACTACAACGCTTCCGACGTCCTGGCTTAAATTCTCTCCCAACCTGCATTGACTAATGTTGTGTCACCCCGACCTAAAACCCCACCCACTATTCGGACGATCGTCCGACAGGACAACTGGCCAAATATTTGTATATGTGATATTGAGTTTTGCAATACATAATTTAGTATGTTCATATTTTACTCTTTACATATATTTATTATGTAAATATAATTGTACACATATTTATTTTTTCGCGTCAAAATTGTTAACATGTTAGCAACTGAATGTTCTTTCCTTCTTATCTAGGCTTAATGTACATTAAAATTATTCTTGTCAAAATTCTTAACATTTTAAAAAAATGCATTAATGTGTGTGACACTGTACTTTCACTCCCTTCGTCACGCCTTCAAAGGTTAGGACCAGAATACGTGTCGACCGCTTCATTATACATTTCGTCTAACTTCGTCTAATGTTTGTAACAATGTTAATATATAAGGGTGAGATTTCTCTAAGTGCACTAGACCGTAGTGTCATTGTTTACGTCCACAAATCGTCAATCACAGACAACAGTCATACGTGTCCACCACTACGAGATGCTTACGTCCCACTTCCTTCCTATTTTTAAATAACACGTAAAACCATTAATGATTTTTTTCTTAATAATCTGATATTCGGAATCCATCAATGCCCGATGACCATCATCGCTACTGGATGTGTGCTTACCACCACTTCTTCTTACTTTAAAATAACATGTAAAAAGAATTTAAAATTTTGTGGTAAGTGTAATGTCCGTGCATGCGTTGACAATCCATCAAACCTGAACAACCCTCGTATGTGTCGACCACTACCGTATACATACGGCGCAACTTTTATAATTACTAACTAACATATAACATCTCATTTTCTTTAAGTGCTCAAGTATGTAGCGTGACTGGTTGGGTGCGCCCACGCACAATCGATCCGAACCCTCTTCAAGTGTGTAGACCGCTCTGATAAGAGAGTACATCCTTCGCACTTCCTGCGAATTTGATCTTTAATCAGTGTGGGTCTACAATACTCGAACAGGAGGTCAACCTCTCAAGTTCATTTGAAATAAAAATTTTTTAAACATGACCGAGCAGAATCCTCCATAAAAGCCCGACAATGCGGACCCAGCCGGAACCCAGGGCAAATTAGGCGAAAAAGCGCCCATGCCTCGGATCTGAAAATCAAATGGGCCTTATCTCCGAAGTGGCAAGTGAGCTTCTTTAGGGCCGCGATATGCAAAAAGCTCAATAAGTAGCACCCAATTAGTCTGCCTCAACTTTGTTAAAAAACCCTCTGGGTTAATTCCTTTTAATTTTGAGGTTTCCTTTCAATTCAACTTCGTTTAAAATGGAACCATATAAGACATTTCTAAACAATTCTTGCAGAAATACAAATCAATGCTGTATATAAAGATTACCAAAAGGTTTTTTGGAAAAAAAATCTAGAAAACTCAGATAATTGAAATGAAACTATAGAAGACCTACAAGGATATATACCTCTAATTCTGGCAGTAAAACAGATCAATGAAAGCGTATAAACAGCACCAAAAGCTCTAAAAAAAACGGAGAAATAGTGAGTTTATCCATATAACAGTTTAAAAGATACTATGAATTTTGCTTAGCATACTTTTTTATCCCAACCATCACTGATTTTTGTCTCCCCAAATTCAGTTGTAATACATGCAATATGGGTCCACAAGCATTAGATGGCAAGCCGAGTTAAAACAATAGTTGCAGAACAGTGCCAACAACTTCTATCTGCACTCGCAACTTTGCTCTGTTATTCTTCATGATTAATTACTTACAATCAAACTAGTCTGAACTGGCAGCAGACATCCACGGCTCCCCCAAAGAAATAAGCTCAAGTTTCTCAACACATATATGCCATCTTTTGATAGCAAAAGAAAACTTAAATTTCCTCCAAAAGGCATAAAACAACAACCAAGAAGGGCATTTAACTAAAAATTGTATATAGTTTCATTAAACCTTAACAGATACAAAGTCAACACCAGGGAAAGAAACTTCCAAAAAAAAACTATGATACGTGTGAATACGCAAATAAATAACAATTCAAATGAGCTTAAAAAGGCAAAGAGAACATGTTATGGTGGCAAAAGGTTTCTTAGCAAAATATGTCGTACCAAATTGCACTTAGAATGAAAATACCATTAATATAGAGAAAGAGTAACATATATCACGTAGAGAACAAATCACATTTATCGTAAAATAATAAAAGAATTAAGAAGAAAAAGAAAACAAAAAAGCATCTTCTCGTGAGGAGAAGTTTACAGGATCAGATTATGGAATACAAAAACACAATGGCTTACTGACGATACGCATACATTAAATGCTAAATAACATAAATCATAGATGTGAAGCATTTGTGCTTTTTGCAAACTCCAACATTTAAACTAAAAGAGGATCTTACACTTTATCTACTATAAAAAAATTCACACCCTTTTTTCATACTTTTTAGTTCATATTTTGAGGGCAAGGGGAAGAACACAAAGACAACTAGCAAAATCAAGAAATATAATAATACACTGAAGTTCCATTTTGTGACACTATTAAGGGAGTATATGATCATATTTTACTCTTGGTTCCTAAGATATGCGAGGAAAAGAAGCATGATATTTTGAGGGCAGAGAAAGAACAAGAAGACAACGAGCAAGATCATGAAATACAATAATACACTGAAGCTCCACTGACACTTTTGGGGGAGTATATGATCATATTTTACTTTTAGTTCCTAAGACATGCGAGGAAGAGAAGCATACCAGTCAAGGAGTCCCAATGGCAATGACTTTTATTTTTCTAAGGTTTGTTTGGAAAGCGAGAAAGTGGACGTGAGAAAAAAAAAATTAACGATTGTTTTCTCTCATATATTTCGTTAGAAAGAAAGAAAGGAAGATTTGGATATGATCATTATCCTTTCTCTCGTTTGCTAACATTTCTTTTGAAAAAATGATTTTGAAGAGGTTTTCATTGCAACGGAAAACAAATTTTCTTTTTTCACGTTTTTTAGCAAATCAAACAAGTAAAAATATGAAAAAGATGTACTTTTCTCACACTCTCTATCTCTTTCTTACAATCCAAACTGACCACCTATTGTTTTTATTGTGAAATAATGAAAGAAAATGAAAAAAAAGAAAAAAAGTTTTTTAATCATGTACTCTAATGTATTTAGTTAAATATACATATATATATATCATCATTCTCACCTTTGTATTTTTTATGGGAAAATGATTGTCGATGGATTTTTCATCATAATGAAAAATAAATTTCTTTTCTCACATTTTTTTGTAAACTAAACAACTGAAAGTGAAAAAAATAATTTTCCCAAACTTTCTATTTCTCACAATCCAAACAAACAAACCCTACCTCCTAGGTGCAACATTCTGCAGCCCAAGTCACACCAAAAACAGATGGTTCACAGTCTCTCATTCTTCCGGTCGCTTCACATTAAGGAAAAACAAGGACACCGATAGTGTGATGGAATGGTTGATCTCTCTTATCTATAAGGGCTTTTTGACCACTTAATTTTAAAGTGATTGGCCAACACTAAATAGATCCTCCTGGTAAGATTATAAAGAATTCTCGAACCTCAAAGCACATCCAAAAACCTAGAACTGAATTAAATCCTTAAAAGATAAAAACCATAAAAAACGAGGGCTTTTAATTCAACGAACTTAAAATATTTTTAGCCATGTTCTTAGCCTTAGAGATGCAAAATTGCTACAAAACTGAAAATAATCTACCTCCTGGTTACTTGCCCCCCTTTTGTTTTGCACTTCTACTTGCAACCAATTTCTAACTTTTCATTTTCGAATGTCAAGTTACAAGATCATTAACCTTCCCACATCATACCCATATAAAGCATATCAGAAAAAACCCACTGGCGCAACAAACTTATCGTCCCCCTTCCATTAAGCAAACATGTATCTGATGTATCCAATCGTTAGGATGGATAGGGAAAAACCCAGTCTAACAACATCGATCCACCAGCAATTTCAGTATCAAAGTAGAAACGCAATGTCAAAGAGCTCCCTTGAAGTAAATAGCCAAACAGCAATCTAAGCATCAAAACAAGTAACAAATTTCACAACTTCCAGGACTTGAACACAATCAACCTGACTAAAAACGCCAAATTAATTGACAGTTTACAAATAAGCATAACCAAGAACTCCCAACAAGAATCCAAATCGAAACTTGCATTGATCAAAGTTTGCAAACAGCAATCTAAACATCAAACCAAGGAACCAATTTTCTAAAATTCCGGGGCTTAAACACAATCAATCCTGCCAATTTAGTGATGTTCATAGTGTTAGTGAGCCTGAAATTGACATGAACCTGAAAATAGACTGCGACCTGCCTTTGTGCCCCATTTCTCGCACTTCTAAGTACCGCATAACTTCCAACTCATATTCAAAAGCCAAGTAAAAAGATCATTAATTCTCCACATCATACCCATAACAAGAACCATATCTGAAAAAATCATGGCACTAAAAACATGTATCCAATTTGTTCGAATATTTAGTGATAGATGATAAATCCATTATATATATAAAAAAGACATTTACGTTAATTTCCACACCAAATCGAAACCCAAACCTATATCTATGAGCAATTCCAATAACAAAGTACTCCCTCGAAGAAAGTATAAGCAAACAAAACAAGGAACCAAGTTTTGCAACTTCCAGGACTCCGAACACAATCAATCCCGACAAAAAACGCCCAATTTCATCACAATTTATAGACAAGTACAATCAAGAACGCCACACGCACTTATCCCATAGTTTCCAAACCAAATTGAAACTCACATTAATCCATCGGTAATTGTATTGTGTGCAGACAACAACCTAAACATCAAAAGAGGGAACCAGGTTTCTCAAATTCCAGGACTTGAACAGATTCAGTCCTGCCAATTTACCTTGTTTATTATTACAAAATGCCACACACAATCACAGAAACTTCCGATACGGCCGCCCAGCGTCCTCATCTTGCATATGCTGCGAAATCAAAGCACGAGAGGATAAGACCCGCAAACACAAATTATGGAAGAAACACCAAAAAACACATATAACGAAAAAGAAATCCAAGAAGGTGAGGAGGAGATACGAATTCGCGGACGATGCCCTTGTAGACGAGGATGGGGACGGCGATGCCGAAGATGCCGACGAGGGCGAGGTTGCGCCGGGTCCAGCGGAAGTTGTGCTCCAGGTTCTCCCGGCCGGTGCTCCAGTCCTCGATGAACCTGTTCTTGTTCACCTCCATCCCTCCCCCCATTCTGACCACCACTCCTCCCGATCTCTTTCCCCTTCTTCTTCTTCGCCCCACTTTTCTTCTACTCCTTTATTAGCGACCGGCTACCGAGTTGGAAGATGTTAATAATATCCTTGGTTAGGGATTTGTTAGCATTTATATTATTGGGTTAAATCTTTTAATTAATAAATAAATAAATAAAAATTTTAAATATCTTTTATTAGAAAAATATAAACTAATCAAATAAGAGCCCGAGCTTAAAGTGCAACCCTTGTCATAGGGATGGGTTACTGTTGCAAACGGTTTTCAAGGTTTTATATTTTAGCAATTGTTTGTTCCCCATTTTTTTAAAAAAATTCTACAATTAAATGGTTAAATGTAATAATAATTTATTCTCTTTTTACGAATTTGTGATATTTTTTTTCCAACTGACCTAAGTATCCATGATTTTGCTTTAAGTTTAGATTTTTATATAAGATAAATTAATATGAATCTGTTTATTTGACCCTTACAATATGAAAAAGAATTTAGTAAAAACTACCATTGGGCTACAACACCTCGCAAATTCGAATAGGGCTACCGGATCAGTCTGCCGCCTGTTGGATCCGGCCCAAGATGGTTAGAACTTTCCGGCCCAGGCGGCCCAAGCGGCCAAATATGAAGCACAATATTAGGAGGTGGCCTGGCTTGATTTGACAATCCTGATAAATGTACGGCAAACAGTTTTTTAAAGAAAAATTATGGGTTTGAGTTATTTTAATGGAGTAAAAATGATGGTGTAAAATTCACGACTTGAGTCGGGGTTTTATATTTAGAACCGATCGGTTCGACTGTTATTTTCGAGTTGAGTCAGATTCAGAACACGTGTACTGAGCCGACGCCAGTCGCGTGCATGAGCTATGAGGGTCATGCATACCCAAGTATATGATGATAACGTCATGAACATAGCAGAACACAATGAGTTATCAGATATAGAGTATGCTAGTTACTTTTTTTTATTTATATATAAAGTGGATCGTAGAATTAGTTTTAGGTCGTTTATCGCGTTAGGACACGTTACGGGCAGTTTGGATGGGTTGATAGTTCTAGAGCATATCATTGTGATGTTTTGGTGTTTGTTTGATTTTACGGGATTTTTCCTGATTTTTATGGAATTTTTTAGGATTTAATGCGACTTAATTATTATTCTTGACTCGAGCCGGAGACGAGTTAAGTAATATTTACAAGTTTGCCACCAGCCCTTTTCTTCCCTCTCAACGTTTTCTTTTCTAAACCCTTGCCTTGAAGCCACCCCCGTGCAGCGTCGTCGCCTAGCCTTGCCACGGCGTTGTTGTGCCGCCCCGACCAACCCCAGCCATTGTTTGGCCGTTGCGATGCCGGATTCGCCGTGCCTAGCGCCAGGCTCGGCTTGTGCCCACGTCGCCATTCGCGCCGCCGGCGACCATCGCCACCGTGATCCAGCTTTAGCCTCAACACCCTCGACCACCCAGCGACCTTCCCTGATCGGAGCAGAGGCCATCGCCGCCCAGGCCGGCCGAATCTAGCTACCCATCGCTGCCGGCCCTGCTTTAGCCATTTTTCCGGCAAGGCGCCACCTCCGCCGACCATGTCGACGCTGTAGACGCGTCGGGCTCGCCGAGCCGGTTCCAATGGTACCCAATACCATTGCATTCTGGCCAGTGGACGCCGCCAACGGTTGTCGCCGGAAAACCGTCGGAAGCTGCCAGAAAACTATTGAAGATTGAAGTCTGCCAGAAAACCGCTGGAACCTGCCGGAAAACCGGATTTGCTAGAATTCATCGGATCTTCCACGGAGCTTATCTAGTCGATCCTGATCGAACTTCAGATGTCGACGAGCGCCGAATGTGAGCTCCGAGACACGCGACGGAACCCTAGTCGTCGCCGATTGCTGAGGACGTGAGGTATAATTACCTCCGAATTTATAATTTAAACTTGATGATTGTTAGCACAGCAAGCTAGGGTTGATTTATTGATGTGATTAATGCTTAATATGGATGAAACGATGAGTTGCGTGATGAGATTAAGTGTGAATGAGAGCATGATAAGTGATTACGACATAACTTAGAAAAACACAATAAGATTGGTATGAATAGGAATTAGAATTTCTTTCATACTTATGATTATATAATTGTTGATTGTTATGGTTGATGTTGTGTTGTGAGTGTGTTTGATCATAACAAGTTTGATTCATCATTTAGTTAGCGGGCGTTAGTATTTAGTTTTGATGTGTAGGTACGGAGTAGGAGCTCACCGCCTAGGCGCGATGACACGCTTGGAGCTTCTACCAGGTCCGTTTAGGACTCGATCTTTGTTTTACGCTCTTCTATTGTATGTTTATTTTATTATATGCAGGACGGGTTAAGTGGCGTTTTATCAGATCCCACTTAACTCGGGCCATTTAACCGAACAGTTTTCCGGATTAATAACCCCTCGAGGATGATTTCGAAAACAAGATCCACCACAAGTTGCCTTCGGGCCTATTATATAAATCCCTCCCCAGCCCTATATATATGTAGTTTTCGCATTTTCAGTGAGACGAGAGATGGAGAAACCGACTGCATGTACCATGAGCGGATGCCGTGACAGTCAAAGCGGGCTCTGGATTAGTGCCAGCGGACTGTTCCATTCCCGAGGGATCCTGACAACTCCGCGTTTGAGTTCCTCACACCCGGAGAACGTGGAGGTTTACGGGTACTGTTTAGTACAGCGCATGTCCGGACTTGTGGTTCAAAGGGTACTAAAGGCGACTGCCTGAGAGTACTCGGCCTTCGTGCTCAAGGCCAGGAGAAATATGGAGGTAAGGAGAGGGCTTAGGATTTGAGACCAGAAAATGAAGTAAGAAAATGTCGAGAGCGGCATCAGCAGTAGCAGATCAGTAAGTTCGGGATGCTACCGGGTCTGCAGCCCAGTGGCTCCTCAGTAGTGCCCTTCAGAGTGTTCACGTGGAGTATATGATGTTTTCTTTCATATGAGAGTTTGCTCTCATAGCCAGCTTGTTATAGTTATTTTATTTTTCGGACCAGTAACACTTGTTACTGACGTGTTTTTATACTATATGTAGGTAATAATCACGAGTTGGAGGAGCCAGCTTGGACGGAGGAGCACTGTTGTCGCTTGCACACATGTCAGTTGATTGAGTGATGATATTGTGTTTATGATGTTATTATATAGTGAATGGTGTGATTAAATGCTTGAGACATGATGATGTGACATGATTACATATTAAGACATGATAGAATGTGAAACATGAATAGATTGCACAACAGGAGCGTGGTGGGTTGAGACCCATGCTTTAGAGCAAGTAAACAGTATATCAGATTGTGTGAATGAAATTGCGTGATATATAGAAACATGTTTATATATATGGTTATATATAGTATTTTGACAGGGTGACCCTAATTGCACTTTTAGGGGAAACTTTGTCCATTTTATTTCAGAATTTTCATCGATTTTGATTGTAATTGTGATGGTGTGTAATTTAGTTTGCATGTCATCCATGTAGTATCATATTAGGATTTTGTGCATTCATCCATGCATGACGAGTAATATCTTCATCTTAAGACGCCGAGATTGGATCCGCATGAGTTAGGTTCGGGTTAGCCGACCTAACTGGGGCCTGTAACATGCCGGTTCGGTTCACGAGCATGAACCGGATTTGGGGTGTTACAGAATTGGTATCAGAGCCACTCTCGGCCGATTAAGATGTACAGATATTGTTATAGGTGATGTGTGTGCAAAGACTGCTCCAAGTCCAGCTGGCAGGTATGTTTCTGTCTATTTTCTTTACATGCAGATTTTTTCTTCATAAGTTGTTTGGATAACAGTGTATTCAGGACCTTGATCAGAAGTATGTGGAATTGGCCTTAGTTGAGTTGGCATGTCATTTCTATGGATTTTTCTTGTGATATCATACTGTTTGTCAGTTAGATATGAGCAGGGAATGTTGTAGTGCTAGCAGAAGTAGAATTGTCAACGGATGTCAACAGATGTGAGCAGGAATCTAACAGGATTGTCATGCAGATTTTTCTTCATAAGTTGTTTGGATAACAGTGTATTCAGGACCTTATCAGAAATATGTGGAATTGGCCTTAGTTGAGTTGGCATGTCATTTCTATGGCTTTTTCTTGTGATATCATACTGTTGTCAGTTAGATATGAGCAAGGAATGTTGTAGTGCTAGCAGAAGTAGAATTGTCAACGGATGTCAACAGATGTGAGCAGGAATCTGACAGGATTGTCATGATGGGCTTAGAGACCCACTAGTTCTGTCCATCGCATAAGTGAATTGGATATTGACGAGATCTCTGTGTCTTGCATGTCACCACATTAGTTCTGTTTCCATAGAACATGGTGTACATGATAGGAATGAGTTAAAAAGAAATGGGGTAACAGGTAAGGAGCTTGAAGTATAGAAATACTGATAGGTTAGTTGGCACATGAGATGGACCACTTCCAGAAGATAGTGATGAATGACGATGAGTAATGAGGTGGATCGATAGTCCAATGGGCACTTCACCGCATCCCCCTCTTCCACTAGTTTATGACCTACGGGCAACAGTTTTGGCTTCTTTTGTCAGACATAGGTCTCGATATGACAAGGAGAAGATCAGGACCACCATAGCGTATGAGATTTAATATTTGACCGGATTCTACTAGAGATTAGGCACCAGATCAGTGATTGCCATTTGAGGGCCAGTCAGCACTGATGAAAGCAGCCACTCCAGATTTCAAGAGATTAGAGTGGGTTTAGCATAGGTTTACCATCATATGTGTCAGTACCATGATCCAAACCCCTTCGGATCAGACACACATGACTAGACAACTTGAGCCTAGTTGTTAGCAGCCAAGATATGTCAGAGACAGTAGAGTGGATTTACGATGTATACGATCATGATCAGATTTTTAGTATCTAGATAGAATTGTGGCCGATAGAGTTGCGCAACCACCGACCAAGTGCACCACCGCTGACCGAGTGCACAACCGCGGACCGAGTGCACAACCGCCGACCGAGTTGCACAACCACCGACCAAGTTGCACAACTGCCGACTGAGTTGCACAACCGCCGACTGAGTCACACAACCACTGCCGAAGATGCACTACTTGTAACACCCCAAATCCGGTTCACACTCGTGAACCAAACCGGCATGTTACAGGCCCCGGTTAGGTCGGCTAACCCGAACCTAACTCGTGCGGATCCAATCTCAGCCTCTTAAGATGAAAATCCAACTTGCTATATGTATGTATGAATGCATAAAACCCTAATAGGATACTACATGGATGACATGCAACCAATTTTCACACCAACACAATTACAATCAAAATTAGTAAAAATTCTAAAACGAAAGGCACAGAATTTCCCCTAAAAATGCAATTAGGGCCACCCTATCAAAATCATATATTCAAACATATATACACATAGCAACAATAGCAGTCACACAGACTTCTAATCTACTATATTCATCATTCTCTGAACTTTGGGTCCTAACCCATCACACTTTTGCTGCGCTACTCTGATCATTTCATTTCATGTCATTGTCATGCCTCAAATATTTAATCATAGCATGTTTATAAAATAACATCATAAACAAAACATTAAACATTCAATCACCCAATGTGTGTGTGCAGAAGACCTTATTGCTCCTTCGTCCAAGCTAGCTCCTCCAACTCGTGATTATTACCTACATATAGTATAAAAACACGTCAATAACAAGTGTTATTGGTCCAGAAAATAAAATAACTATAACAAGCTGGCTATGAGAGCAAACTCTCATATGAAAGAAAACATCATATACTCCACGTGAACACTCTGAAGGGCACTACTGAGGAGCCACTGGGCTGCAGACCCGGTAGCATCCCGAACTTACTGATCTGCTGTCTGGTACTGTGCCGCTCTCAGCACTTCTTTTTCAGTACTTCTCGTGAAACTTTATCCTAAGCCCTCTCCTTACCTCCATATTTCTCTTGGCCTTGAGCACGAAGGCCGAGTACTCTCAGGCAGTCGCCTTTAGTACCCTATTGAACCACAAGTCTGGACATGCGTTGTACTAAACAGTACCCGTAAACCTCCACGTTCTCCGGGTGTGAGGAACTCAAACGCGGAGTTGTCAGGATCCCTCGGGAATGGAACAGTCCACTGGCACTAATCCAGAGCCCGGTTTGACTGTCACGGCATCCTCTGCATGGTACGTGCAGTCGATTTCTCCATCTCTCATCTCACTAAAAATGCGAAAACTACATATATATATATATATAGGGCTGGGTAGGGATTTATATAATAGGCCCGAAGGCAACTTGTGGTGGATCTTGTTTTTGAAATCATCCTCGAGGGATCTCATCCTCGAGGGGTTATTAATCCAGAAATCTGTTCGGCTAGATGGCCCGAGTTAAGTGGGATCCAATAAAACGCCACTTAACCCGTCCTGCAAATGATAAGATAAACATACAATAGAAATGACATAAAACAGAGTCGAGTCCTAAACGGACCTGGTAGAAGCTCCAAGCGTGTCATCGCGCCTAGGCGGCGAGCTCCTACTCCGTACCTACACATCAAAACTAAATACTAACGCCCGCTAACTAAATGATGCATCAAACTCAACAAACATCACACAATACGAATAACATCCATCAACAGTCAAGTAATCATAAATATGAAAGTAATTCTAACTCATCCTATTCATACCAATTTTATTGTGCTTTTCTAAGTTACATCGTGGTCACTTATCATGTTCCGACTCGATCTACCTCATTAGATCACTTACTCTTCATTCACACTTAATCTCATCATGCAACTCATCGTTTCATCCATCATTAAACATTAATCACATCAATAAACCAACCCTAGCATGCTGTGCTAACAATCATCAAGTTTAAATTATAAATTCGGAGGTAATTATACCTCACGTCATCGGCAATCAGCGACGGCTAGGGTTCCGTCGCGCGTCTCGGAGCTCAAATTCGGCGCTCATCGGCATCCGACATTCGATCGGGATCGACTGGATGAACTCCTCGGAAGATCCGGCAAATTCCAGCGAACCCGATTTTTCGGCGGGTTATGGGGATTTTCCGGCAGCTTCCAGTGGTTTTCCGGCGACAATTGCCGACGGCGTCTACTAGCTGGATAGGGGTCATATAGGGTACCATTGGAACCGACTCGGCGAGCCCGACACATCCACGATGTCGACATGGTCGGCCGAGGTGGTGGCTCGCCGGAAAATGGCTAAAACAAAGGCTGCGGTGATGGTGGCTAGATCCGGCCGGCCACGGCGGCGATGGCCTCCGCTCCGATCAGGAAGGGTCACTGGGTGGTTGAGGGTGCTGAGGCGACCACCTGATCGTGGTGGCGATGGTCGCCGGCGGCAGAATCGGCGACGAAGCGCAACGCGGGCGCGGCGTCGCAGCGTGGCTTCCTCGTGTTGCGGCAGTCCGAAGGGGGCCGGACCTGGTCGGGGCAGCACAGCAACGTCGTCGTAGGGCTAGGCGGTGACTATAGGCAGCCGGGCGGCGACGCGCACAAGGGCGGCATCGCGGTAAGGGTTTGGGGAAGAAAAGAAGGAAAAGTCGGAGGGTGTGTGTGGTGGTAAACTCGTAAATATTACTTGACTCGTCTCCGACTCGAGTCAAGAATAATATTTAAGTCGTAAAAAAATTCCAAAAAAATTTGGGAAAAATCCCATAAAATCAAACAACACAAAAACATCATAATGATATGCTCTAGAACTATCAACCCACCCAAAATGCCCGTAACGCGTCCTAACGCGGTAAACGACCTAAAACTAATTCTACGATCCATTATATATCATAATAAAAAAAATGAACTGCATAGCTCTCATATATTCTGATAACTCATTCTTTTCTGCTGTGTTCATGACGTTATCATCATATACTTGGGTACACATGACCCTCATGGCTCATACACGAGACCGGCGTCGGCTCAGTACACGTGTTCTGAAACTGACTCAACTCGAAAATAACGGTCGAACCGACTGGTTCTGAATATAAAACCCTGACTCGAATCGTGGGTTTTACAATCTTCTCTCCTTATAAAAATTTCGTCCTCGAAATTTTAACTCAAGGAGGTTCTGCTGAACTACTACCTGGAAGCTAGATACACACCAGTTGTATCCTCTACTCTTCGATAGTCATATAAATCCTCATTGTAGCTGTGCTGTTATGGCGGGTTCTGCTTATAATCCTGTCAATATCAACATTCTATTTCTAAGCTATTTGTGCCTGTTCTGACATGACCATCATCCTTCTCTTCTGTTCTGATCCCTACTGCTAACTCGGCAGAAAAACCCTAGGTCACCCCTAAGGGCCTATTGGGTTGGTCAAGCAAGATACTCTAGAGTACCGTAAGGTGCTACGCTGAGCTATATCTAGGAAGACTACGTCGAGGGCAAGACCTACCTACTAGTATCTACCTATGTCCCTCTAATCCTCATCTGTGAAATGTCACCTACATGTACCCTCGGGAAACTCCATTCCTAGGTTCTACAACCATCCTAGAGTGTGCTATGAGTTTCCTACTAGGTACGATGTATAGGTTAATGAGCTGCTCGGCTCACTATCACCAGTCTAGATCCAACTCTCAAGTGTCCCTGTATAAGGAACTGGACCGCTCACGAGGTCCTAGTTGACTCGGTCCTGAGTCCAGTATCTCACTCTGTTCTATAAGAGAACAAGGATAGCTACTATGACTCTACTGCATACTATGGCTCAGGTGACTATCTACACAGCCACTAACTACTACTGAAGGGAGGCGAGAACACCTGTACATACACAGCGTGTCTCAAGGAGTATGATGACATACTTTGCATGGGGCTGGAGAATCCGCATCTGGTCTGTGACGTACTCTGGTCAATGTATACTCATCTCAATAATCTGGACAACTGATAGTAGAACTGATACATACAAAGGGGTGATTGGAAATCCTCAAGTGAAAACTCCACTCTATCTGACATCTCTAGGTATAGGAAGGGAGGCTAAATCTAGTGGAAATCAAGTCACACTGCTCAAGAACTCTCAATGTGACATCTCATCCTCACATGTGGTATCTGACGTTAAGTAAATGGGGAATCCACTAGGCTAAGAAAACCCAGCTACATAGGTGTGTCACTCTGATCTATGATAAGGTTAAGGTATCGTGTAAAGGGCAAGGAGGCTGAAATCCCTATGTAGCATACTAGGTGGCCAAAATATCGGTAGGTCTATGGACTTGTCTCTAAGATCACCACGATTTACTACGCCACAGGTGATCAGTCTGTGGAATAGTCAATCAATGACGAATCTAAGAAACGGCTCCTAAGTGGCCCTAGTTCAATCAGCTAATAGTAGGCACGTGTTTCTTGATACCGTACTAGTCACACACTTCTAAACGGGCGGGGTTCAAACGACCCAAAGAACCACTGTCTCCCCTCAAGTCTACGGGAACTCATAATGAGGTTCAACACATGTCTCGTCCGCTCTTCAGTGGTGTGTGACCTGCCATCCCGTACCGATTTGTAGTACTAATCTTGACTCACATGACTACTACCGCTGTGGTAGACTCTCAAGCAAAGCTATCAATGAAGATGAACATACACTGGTATCGCTCTCTAGTCAGCATGGCCTGGGGTGAAATCCTCATCGAAAGATCGGTCTGCAACATCTACCTGCACTGTAAACCCTAATCAGTACCATAGAAGTAGCTCTATACTCAGGGCAAGGCTCAATCCTATGTCTCAAGGTGAGAACCTAATCGTGCTGGCGAAACACAAGGGAATTACTATCCTTCTGAAAAACCCTTCCTCACTAACCCTCTATCTATGCCTAATACTAGTATAGGTCAAACTCCTATCGCCTAGTGGCCCATCGCCAAATGGGTTAAACTACGCACGTGATCATCTACTAACCATCTGATCATTGCATGCTAGTTGTGGCCCATGGATGTACTATCATGTAATCTGCACAATCTGATCATTGTGACCATCCCATCTGGAGGTCATATTGTCATAGTTTCTGACTCTGTCCATGCACATCCTTACAAGATTATCACTACAATGTCTAATGGGGTCATCTTGCAATATACATCTGACCCAAAGGTGTCAGGTCAAGACAATGATTGCAAGAGAGCTGTATAGTCAAATCCTATGCTATCTCATCCAAATAACTTCACTTTTCCTAACTCTTCTCTGTTCTGCTAATTTCCATTGTAGCTATATCTTGTTCCTCAAATTCTGGTCCTACTAAGATCTAACTAATTTAATCGGTCGGCGGATGAGCAATAAACAGACGGCGGTAGTGCATCTTCAGTAGGTGGTAGTGCATCTCGGACGGCGGTTGTGCACCTCGGCGGTGGTTGTGTGACTCGGTCGGCGGTCGTGCAACTCGGTCGGCGGTTGTGCAACTCGGTCGGCGGTTGTGCACTCGATCGGCGGTTGTGCACTCGGTCGGCGGTTGTGCAACTCTATCGGCAATAGTGCTACCTAAGCGCTAAAAAATCTGATCTTGGTCGTATGCATCTTAAATCCACTATTTTCTCTGACATGTCTTCCTCCATTTATATGTCTCCCTAGACGTGGTTGCTAACAACTCTGCTTAGGTTGTCCAATCATGCGTGTCTGATCCGGAAGGGTTTGGATCATGGTGCTAACACATATGATGGTAAACCTATGCCAAACCCACTCAAATCTCCTACAATCTGAGTGGCTGCTTTCATCAGTGTTGACTGGCCCTCAAACGGCAATCACTGGTCTGGTTATCTCTGGTGGAATCCTATTAATTATCTGATCTCGTAAGCAATAGTGGTCCTAATCTTTTTCTTATCATATCGAAACCTATGTCTGGCAAAGTGAAGCTAAAACTACTGCCCGTAGGTCATAAACTAGTGGAAGAGGAGGATGCAGTGAAGTGCTTATTAGACTATCGATCCCCCTCGCTACTCATCATCATTCATCACTATCTTCTGGAAGTGGTCCATCTCAAGTCGTCTGCACAACTCTCATCATATACACTATGTCCCATGGAAACAGGACTAACGTGGTGACATGCAAGACATGAACACCTGGGTAGGGATTTATATAATAGGCCTGGGTAGGGATTTATATAATAGGCCCGAAGGCAACTTGTGGTGGATCTTGTTTTCGAAATCATCCTCGAGGGATCTCATCCTCAAGGGGTTATTAATTCGGAAATCTGTTCGGCTAGATGGCCCGAGTTAAGTGGGACCCAATAAAATGCCACTTAACCTGTCCTTCAAATGATAAGATAAACATACAATAGAATGACATAAAACAGAGTCGAGTCCTAAACGGACCTGGTAGAAGCTTCAAGCGTGTCATCGCACCTAGGCGGCGAGTTCCTACTCCGTACCTACACATCAAAATTAAATAATAACGCCCGCTAACTAAATGATGCATCAAACTCAATAAACATCACCCAATAAGAATAACATCCATCAACAGTCTAACTCATCCTATTCATACCAATTTTATTGTGCTTTTTTAAATTACATCGTGGTCACTTATCATGTTTCAACTCGATCTACCTCATTAGATCACTTACTCTTCATTCACACTTAATCTCATCATGCAACTCATCGTTTCATCCATCATTAAACATTAATCACATCAATAAACCAACCATAGCATGTTGTGCTAACAATCATCAAGTTTAAATTATAAATTCGGAGGTAATTATACCTCATGTCATCGGCAATCGGCGACGGTTAGGGTTCCGTCGCACGTCTCGAAGCTCAAATTCGGGATCGACTGGATGAACTCCTCAGAAGATCCGGCATATTCCAGTGAACCCAATTTTCTGGCGGGTTCTGGCGGTTTTCCGGAGACAATTGCCGGCGGCGTCTACTAGCTGGATAGGGGTCATATAGGGTACCATTGGAACCGGCTCGGCGAGCCCGACACATCCACGACGTCAACATGGTTGTCCGAGGCGGTGGCTCACCGGAAAATGGCTAAAACAGAGGCTGCGGTGATGGTGGCTAGATCCGTCCGGCCACAGCGGCGACGGCCTCCGCTCCGGTCAGGAAGGGTCACTGGGTGGTCGAGGGTGCTGAGGCGACCACCTGATCATGGTGTCGATGGTCGCCGGTGGTGGAATCGGCGACAAAGCGCAACGCGGGCGCGGTGTCGCGGCGTGGCGGTCCGATGGGGGCCGGACCTGGTCCGGGCAGCACGGTAACGTCGTCGCAGGGCTCGGTGATGACTATCGGCGGCCGGTCGGCGCCGGCAGCTGTGGCGGCGATGCGCACAAGGGCGGCGTCGGGCGAGGGTTTGGGGAAGAAAAGAAGGAAAGGTCGGGGGTGTGTGGTGGCAAACTCGTAAATATTTCTTGACTCGTCTCCGACTCGAGTCAAAATAATATTTAAGTCACAAAAAATTCCAAAAAATTTGGGAAAAATCCCACAAAATCAAACAACACAAAAAATCATAATGATATGCTTTAGAATTATCAATCCACCCAAAATGCCCGTAACGCGTCCTAATGCAGTAAACGACCTAAAACTAATTCTTCGATCCATTATATATCATAATAAAAAAATGAACTGCATACTCTCATATATTCTGATAACTCATTTTTTCTGCTGTGTTCATGATGTTATTATCATATACTTGGGTAGACATGACCCTCATGGCTCATACACGAGACCGGCGTTGGCTCATTACACGTGTTTTGAAACTGACTCGACTCGAAAATAACGGTCGAACCAACCGGTTCTAAATATAAAACCCTAACTCGAATTGTGGGTTTTACACTACTGCCATCCGTGTGTTGCTCATCTGCCGACCGAGTAGATTAGTTAGATGTTAGTAGGACCAAAATTTGAGGAACAAGATATAAATACAATGGGATTAGCAGAATATAGAAGAGTTTGGAAAATAGAGGTTATTTTGAGGAGATGGCATAGGATCCGACTTCACAAGCCCTCTTGCAATCAGTGTTTTGACCTGACGCCCTTGGGTCAGATGAATATTGCAAGATAAACGCATTAGACACCGTTAGTGACAGTCTCATAGGGATGCGCATGGACAGAATCAAGGAACATGACAGTATGACTTCTAGATGGGACAGTCATAATGATCAAATTATATAAATTGCATGATAATACATGCATGGGCCACAACTAGTATACACAGATTAGACAGTTAGTAGGTGGTCATACACACAGTTTGACCTATTTAGCTATGGGCCACCAGTGATAGGAGTTAGACTTGTATTAGAGGATTGGGCATAGATAGAAGGTTAGTGATGAAGTGTCCTTTAGAAGGATAGTGATTCCCTTGTGTTTCGCCAGCACGATTAGGTTCTCACCTTGAACCATAGGGTTGAGCCTTACCCTGAGGATAGAGGTACCCTCATGACACTGATTAGGGTTTACAGTGTAAGTAGATGTTGCAGACCGATCGTCCGATGAGGATTCTACCCCAGCATGAGAGCGATGTAGACAGAGACTTCAGACAGAACAGGCCATGCTTACCAGACAGAGTGATATCAATGTATGCTCATCTTCATTGATAGCCTTGCTTGAGAGTCTACCACAGTGGTAGTAGTCATGTGGGTCATGATTAGTATTACAAATCGGTACGGGATGGCAGGTCACACACCACTGAAGAGTGGACGAGACACGTGTCGAACCTCATTATGAGTCCCTGTAGACTTGAGGGGAGACAGTGGTTCTTTGGGTCATTTGAACCCCGCCCGTTTAAAAGTGCGTGACTAGTACAGTATCAAGAAACATGTACGTACTGTTAGCTGATTGAACTAGAACCACTTAGGAGCTGTTTCTAAGATTTGTCATTGATTGACTGTTCCACAGCCTGATCTCCTGTGGCATAGTGGATCATGGTGATCTTAGAGACAAGTCCATAGACCTACTGATATTTTGCTCACTCAGTACGCTACATAGGGATTTCATCTCCCTTGCCATTTGTATGATACCTAGACCTTACCATAGATCAGAGTGATACCTATGTAGCAGGCTTTTCTTAACCTAGTGGATTCCCTCGTTTACCTGACGTCAGACACCACATGTGAGAATGAGGTAGCACCCATTGAGAGTTCTTGAGCAGTGTGACCATATTTCTACAAGGCTTAGCCTCCTTCCCTATAACCTAGAGATGTTAGACAGAGTGGAATTTTCAATTGAGAATTTCTACTCACCTCTTGTATGTATCAGTTCTACTATCAGTTTATCTAGATGATTGAGATGAGTATACATTGACCAGAGCACATCCCACAGAATAGATGTAGGCTTTACAAACCATGCAGAGTATGTTATCATACTCCATGAGACACACTGTGTATGTACAGGTGTTCTAGCCTCCTTTCAGCAGTAGTTAGTGGTTGTATAGATAGTCACCCAAGCCGTAGTATGTAGTAGAGACATAGCCGCTATCCTTATTCTCTTATAGAATAGAGTGAGATATTTGGCTCAGGACCGAGTCAACTAGGACCCAGTGAGCGGTCCAGTTCCTTATATAGGGACACTTGAGAGTTGGATCTAGACTGGTGATAGTGAGCCATGCAGCTCATTAGTTTATACACTCGACCTAGCAGGAGACTTTTAGCACACTTTAGGTTGGTTGTAGGACTTAGGATAGAGTTTTCTGAGAGTACATGTAGTTTACTTTTCACACAGATGAGGTTTAGAGAGATGGGTAGATGCTAGTAGGTAGACCTAACCTTCGATGTAGTTTTCCCAGACATAGCTCACATTAAAACCTTGCGATACTCTAAAGTATCTGCTTGACCAACCCAGTAGGCCCTTAGGGGTGACCTAGGGATCAGAATAGAAGAGAATCATGATGGTAATCTCAAAACAGGCATAGACCACAGTAAGGATCAGGACAGAAGATAAGGATGATGATAATGTCAAAACAGACACAGGAAGTATAGAATCCAGAATGTTTGAGGTGGTTAGCATCACAAGCAGGACTCGCCACATTGGCACCATTACAGTCAGTGAGGATGTATAAGATTGTGGAAGCAGTAGAGGATATGATTGATGTGTTTTTCCAACTTCCGGGAACTAGTTTCAGTAGAACCTCCTTGAGTTGAAATTTCGAGGACGAAATTTTTATAAGGAGGGAAGATTGTAAAACCCACAACTCGAGTCAGGGTTTTATATTCAGAAGTGGTCGGTTCGACCGTTAGTTTTGAGTTGAGTCAGATTCAAAACACGTGTACTGAGCCGACGCAAGTCGCGTGTATGAGCTATGAGGGTCATGCGTACCCAAGTATATGATGATAACGTCATGAACACATCAGAACAAAATGAGTTATCAGATATATGAGAGTATGCTAGTTACTTTTTTTATTTTTATATATAGTGGATTGTAGAATTAGTTTTAAGTCGTTCACCGCGTTAGGACACGTTACGGGCAGTTTGGATGGGTTGATAGTTCTAGAGCATATCATTGTGATGTTTTGGTGTTTGTTTGATTTTACAGGATTTTTCTCGATTTTTATGGAATTTTTTAAGGATTTACGGCGACTTAATTATTATTCTTGACTCGAGCCGGAGACGAGTCAAGTAATCTTTACAAGTTTGCCACCAGCCCTTTTCTTCCCTCCCAACGTTTTCTTCTCCAAACCCTTGCCCCGAAGCCGCCCCCATGCAGTGTCGCTGCCACCATTGTCAATGTCGCCCGGTCACCGATCGTCACCGCCTAGCCTTACTGCGGTGTTGCTGTGCCACCCCGACTAACCCCAGCCACTGTCTGGCCATTGCGATGCCGGAATCGCTGCACCTAGCGCCGCGCCCGGGTTGTGCTTGCCTCGTTGTTCGCGCCGCTGGCGACCGTCGCCACTGCGATCCAGCTGTTAGATTCAACACCCTCAACTACCCAGTGACGCCCCCGACCGGAGCAGAGGCCATCGCCACCCAGACCGGCCGGATCTAGCAACCCATCGCCGCCGGCCCTGTTTTAGCCATTTTCTGGCGAGGCGCCACCTCCACCGACCATGTCGACACTCGTAGACGCGTCGGGCTCGCCGAGCCGGTTCCAATGGTACCCAATACCATTGCTTTCCAGCCAGTGGACGCAGCCAACGGTTGTCGCCAAAGCTGCCAGAAAACTACTGGAAGTCTGCCAGAAAACCGCTGGAACCTGCCAGAAAACCGGATTTGCTAGAATTCGTCAGATCTTCCATGGAGCTCATCTAGTCGATCCCGATAGAACTTTGGACGCCGACGAGCGCCGAACGTGAGCTCCGAGATACGCGACGGAACCCTAGCCGTCGCCGATTGCCGACGACGCGAGTTATAATTACCTCCGAATTTATAATTTAAACTTGATGACTGTTAGCACAATATGCTAGGGTTGATTTATTGATGTGATTAATGCTCAATTATGGATGAAACGATGAGTTGCATGATGAGATTAAGTGTGAATGAGAGCATGATAAGTGATTACGACATAACTTAGAAAAACACGAATAAGATTGGTATGAATAGGAAGTTAGAATTACTTTCATACTTATTATATAATTGTTGATTGTTATGGTTGATGTTGTGTTGTGAGTGTGTTTGATCATAATAAGTTTGATTCATCATTTAGTTAGCGGGCGTTAGTATTTAGTTTTGATGTGTAGGTACGGAGTAGGAGCTCGCCGCCTAGGCGATGATGACACGCTTGGAGCTTCTACCAGGTCCGTTTAGGACTCGTCTATGTTTTACGCTCTTCTATTGTATGTTTATTTTATTATCTGCAGGACGGGTTAAGTGGCGTTTTATCGGATCCCACTTAACTCGGGCCATTTAACCGAACAGTTTTCCGGATTAATAACCCCTCGAGGATGAGATCCCTCGAGGATGATTTTGAAAACAAGATCCACCACAAGTTGCCTTCGGGCCTATTATATAATCCCTCCCCAACCCTATATATATAGTAGTTTTCGCGTTTTCAGTGAGACGAGAGATGGAGAAACCGACTGCACGTACCATGCAGCGGATGCCGTGACAGTCAAAGCGGGCTCTGGATTAGTGCCAGCGGACTGTTCCATTCCCGAGGGATCCTGACAACTCCGCGTTTGAGTTCCTCACACCCGGAGAACGTGGAGGTTTACGGGTACTGTTTAGTACAGCGCATGTCCGGACTTGTGGTTCAAAGGGTACTAAAGGCGACTGCCTGAGAGTACTCGGCCTTCGTGCTCAAGGCCAGGAGAAATATGGAGGTAAGGAGAGGGCTTAGGATTAGAGTTTCACGAGAAGTACTGAAGTAAGAAAGTGTCGAGAGCGGCACAGTACAGCAGCAGATCAGTAAGTTCGGGATGCTACCGGGTCTGCAGCCCAGTGGCTCCTCAGTAGTGCCCTTCAGAGTGTTCACGTGGAATATATGATGTTTTCTTTCATATGAGAGTTTGCTCTCATAGCCAGTTTGTTATAGTTATTTTATTTTTCGGACCAGTAACGCTTGTTACTGACATGTTTTTATACTATATGTAGGTGATAATCACGAGATGGATGGAGCCAGCTGGGATGGAGGAGCAATAAGGTCTGTCGCTTACACACATGTCAGTTGATTGAATGTTTGATATTGTGTTTATGATGTTATTATATAGTGCATGGTATGATTAAATGCTTGAGACATGATGATGTGACATGATTACATATTAAGACATGATAGAATGTGAAACATGAGTAGATCGCAGCAACAGAGTGTGATGGGTTGAGACCCAAGCTTCAGAGTAAGTAAACTAGTATATTAGATTGTGTGAATGAAATTGTGTGATATATAGAAACATGTTTATATATATGGTTATATATAGTATTTTGACAGGGTGGACCCTAATTGCACTTTTAGGGGAAACTCTGTCCGTTTTATTTTAGAATTTTTATTGATTTTAATCGTAATTGTGATGGTGTGTAATTTGAGTTTGCATGTCATCCATGTAGTATCATGTTAGGATTTTGTGCATTCATCCATGCGTGACGAGTAATATCTTCATCTTAAGACGCCGAGATTGGATCCGTATGAGTTAAGTTTGGGTTAGCCGATCTTACCAGGGCCTGTAATATACCAGTTCGGTTCACGAGCATGAATCGGATTTGGGGTGTTATATATGGTTAAATTATTAAGTGAAATAATAATATTGAATTGTGAATAAAACGGAAACTATCATTAAACCGTGAATAAATCATCATTACACAATATATATACGTACATTCCTCCACTCTAAAATTAAAATAGGTATAAGATAATAAACGGGCTAGAAGCCAACTATTTGTATATTGCTACTCGTTGTCGATGTCATGAGATGAACCATATGACGTTTTCTATTAATGTAATAATCATATTTGTGCATCAGTGCATGTTTCTGGTCTCTACCAAGTTCCTTATTTCATCATTTTACCATAAAGTCGTGGTTCTCTAATTCATGCAGTTCGCATGGTCCTTATGCAATCACTAGTTCGCATGGTCCTTAAGCAGTCTTCACATTTCACTATGCAACATCTATAGGCCTGCCAGATCTGTCTTTTGATAGGTTGCAGCTTGGTGATTAGTGTTCATGGCTCTTTGCAGCTAGTCGCTTGGATAAAGAATATTGGGTAATTGGTTTTTCACAACTTGAATTCATTGTGTTTTAAGGTTTGTTTAGGCATTTTAACTCTTGATAATCTGCGACTATGATGTGCGTGTTGGAAATTGGACATAAATATATACATGAATCAGGAATTGTATCATATGTTATTATATAAGGTTGGCTAAATTAAATTGATCTACTAAAGTTAAAGGTTATGAGCCATAAATTAAGGTGTGGAATTTAATGAGAAAAGTGTGGAATTTAATGTGTAGATACCTTTTCATAAATTCTCTTTCGTTATGGGTGGAATTGAATTTATGGAACTAAGGCTATAAATATGGAGGTTATGGTCCCTGAATTCATATCTGGTTTTCGTTCTGGTATCCCATTGTCCAGAACTTTGGTTTAGAAAACTAGTCTTGAATTTGGAAGATCCAAAACCTAAGTGATCAAGACTCTGATTTCTTTATGGCTTCAGGTACGCTTCCGCTATTTCATTTATTTATTTTATTTCTCTCGATAATTTGATATGAAATCTAAATTCTAAATAAAGTCTATCAAGCGGCATCAGAGCCAACTTCATATCAAATTATTGAGCCTTAGGTTTTATTTTATAAATTTTTGTGGGATTTAATCCCAAAATTAAGGTCCTCTTTTGGTAACATAACATGAGGAAAATAAAGTTACAAAAGGTTATAATTTTGGAAACTCCCACATAAAGATATTTTTTTATAACCTTTTGGTTAAAACATAATTAATATTTTAAAATTTATTAAGGACTACAATATGCTGCCAAAGTAGCCTCTTTTGTGGAAATTAATTTATTTTTTAAATATTAAGATAATTATGAGTATTTAATTCATGTGGATATTAATCGGCCAAAAGGAAGGTTAATGTTTGACAGAATTCTATATTCATATGTGGTAATAGGTATGGGACAATTATCAAGTGTCCATGTGGATGATAAATCGGCCAAAAGGAAGGTTTATTATTTGACAGGATTTATTGTTCATATTTTACTACACTAAAGACTCATTATTGTAATAAATATGGGATAATTATCAGGTTTCCATGTGGATAATAAATCGGCCAAAAGGAAGGTTTTTTATCTGACAGGATTTATTATCCATATTTGATTATGACATTAAAATAATAAATATGAGATAATTTTTAGGTTTCCATGTGAATGATAAATCGGCCAAAAGGAAGGTTTATTATTTGACAGGATTTATTATCTATATTTGATTATTGCACTAAGAGTACCATTTACAAATTGATATTTCTGTCCAAAGACTAAATATTGATGTTGTGCTAGGTATCTATTAATGGGATTAAAAATTATTAATCTTATTTGTGGGCATGTTGTTTTCTCTTCAGTTAATCAGTCTGCTTCTATATTTTCTGCCAACATAAACTCAGTACCAATGCTTAAAGATAACTTTAAGGATTGGAAAGAAAGCATAATGATTATTCTCGGCTGCATGGATCTTGACCTTGCATTAAGGACTGAACAACCTGCTTCTCTTACTGATAAAAGTTCCAATGAGGACAAACGGGACATTGAGAAATGGGAACGTTCAAATCGCATGAGTCTTATGATCATGAAACGGGGAATTCCAGAGACCTTCAGGGGCGATGTTTCGGAAAAGGTTATTACAGCCAGTGAGTTTCTTAAAGAAATTGAAAAACGTTTTGTCAAAAATGATAAAGCTGAAACAAGTACGCTGTTGACGAACTTGATTTCAATGAAGTATAAAGGCAAAACAAGCATAAGGGAGTACATCTTAGAGATGTCAAATATTGCTTCAAAACTAAAAGCACTAAAGTTAGAGCTATCTGAAGATTTGCTCGTGCATTTAGTTTTAATTTCTCTACCTGCACAATTCGGTCAATTCAAGGTCAGTTACAACTGTCAAAGGGATAAATGGACTCTTAATGAGCTTATTTCTTATTGTGTGCAAGAAGAAGAAAGATTGAAGCAAGAACAGGTTGAGAGTGCTCACTTGGCTAGTACCTATAAGGATAAAAATAAGAAAAGAAAGAGGGCTAAGGATGCTGATAATGGGTCTCACACGCAACAGCAAAAGAAAGAAAATCAAGTTTCTTGCTGTTTCTTTTGTGGTAAACCTGGACATATGAAGAAGGAATGCACTAAGTATCACGCCTGGCGTGTAAAGAAAGGTTCATTTCTTAATTTTGTTTGTTCTGAGGTTAATCTAGTTTCAGTACCAATACACACTTGGTGGCTAGATTCAGGTGCTACTACTCACATAAGTGTGTCAATGCAGGGTTGCCTGAGTTACAGAAAGCCAAATGATGCTGAAAGATTCATCTATATGGGTGATGGCAAATCAGTTATAGTTGAAGCAATAGGGATTTTTAGATTATTATTAGAGACAGGATTTTATTTGGATTTGAAAGAGACACATGTAGTACCGTCTTTTAGACGAAATTTGGTTTCTATTTCTATATTGGACAAATCTGGTTACTCTTGTTCATTTAGAAATAATAAGTTTAGTCTTTTTCTAAATTCAAATATTGTGGGTACAGGGTCCTTGTCTTTTTATGATAATCTATATTTACTTGATACTATTGCATCTTTTAATGAAACCTTGCATGTGGAACTATGTGGTACAAAGAGAAAATTAACCAATGAGAATTCTGCTTTACTATGGCATAAGCGTTTAGGACACATTTCTAAACAAAGAATTGTACGACTTATGTCAGATGGAATTCTTGATTCTCTTAATTTTGCAGATTTTCAAATCTGTATTGGGTGCATTAAGGGAAAACAAACAAATATAAGGAGACTAGGTGCCAATAGATCTTCAAACGTCTTAGAACTAATACATACGGACATTTGTGGGCCCTTCCCTACGGCTTCTTGGAATGGTCAACAATATTTTATTACGTTCATAGACGATTATTCTCGTTATGGTTACCTTTATCTCATTCATGAGAAGTCTCAAGCATTGGAAGTATTTAAGGCATATAAAGCTGAAGTTGAGAACCAACTTGACAGAACTATTAAGGCTATCAGATCTGATCGTGGTGGTGAATACTATGGCAGATATGATGGATCAGGTGTACAGCGTCCAGGACCATTTGCCAAATTTCTAGAAGAGTGTGGAATCGTCCCGCAATACACAATGCCAGGTACTCCTAGTATGAATGGTGTTGCTGAGAGACGAAACCGAACATTAAAGGACATGGTAAGAAGTATGATTGCTCATACTACTTTGCCTGATTCACTCTGGGGTGAGGCACTAAAGACAGCAGTATATCTTCTTAATAGAGTACCAACAAAAGCAACAGTTAAGACCCCTTATGAATTATGGACCGGAAAAAGGCCCAGTATAATGCATTTACGCATTTGGGGTTGTCCAGCTGAGGCAAGGCCTTATAGGCCAAATGAAAAGAAACTGGACTCAAGAACAGTTAGCAGTTATTTTGTTGGGTACTCTGATCGGTCAATAGGGTATAAGTTTTATGATCCCACTATTAAGTCATTTTTTGAGACGAGAAATGCCCAGTTTTTGAGGATGTTGGTTTGGAAAGGGGAAATGAGGTTAGAGACTTTGTTTTTGAAGAAGAATCTGATTCTCTTCCCATAATTGTTCTTGATAAAAATCAGAATCAGGATCATATTTCTGATGTTGTTCAAGAAACAATACCAGAATTACAAGACAATGTCGAGAATCTCCCTACTCAAGTTATACCTGAAGAACAAACTCAACAACCTCAAGAGCAAATGCCATTGAGGAGATCCACAAGAGAAAGGAGAAAAGCAATTTCAGATGATTATATTATCTTTCTCCAAGAACATGAGGATAATAATGAAATGGTTAATGATGATCCAATCAGTTTTCATCAAGCCATGAAGAGTTCTAATTTTCAAAAGTGGATTGATGCCATGAATGAAGAGATGAAGTCCATGAAAACTAATGACGTTTGGGATCTTGTCTCATTGCCTGAAGGTGCGAAACCCATTGGTTGCAAATGGATATTTAAAACCAAGAGGGATTCGAAGGGTAATATAGAAAGATATAAGGCTCGTCTTGTTGCAAAGGGCTTTACTCAAAAGGAAGGCATTGATTATAATGAGACTTTCTCTCCAGTTTCATCGAAAGACTCGTTTAGAATAATTATGGCATTGGTGGCACATTTTGATCTTGAGTTACATCAGATGGATGTAAAGACTGCGTTTCTAAATGGTGACATTGATGAAACAATTTATATGGTGCAACCAGAAAACTTTGTATTAGGAGATTCAAAGAAGATGGTTTGCAAATTAAAGAAATCTATCTATGGACTTAAGCAGGCTTCTCGTCAATGGTATCACAAATTTCATCAAGTGATTCTTTCATTTGGTTTTGAGTTGAATGTGATTGATGATTGCATATACCATAAGTTTAGTGGGAGTAAGTATATTTTCCTGGTTTTATATGTTGATGATATATTACTTGCCAGTAATAATATAGATTTTTTGCACGAAACCAAGAATCTTTTGTCAAAGAAATTTGAAATGAAAGATCTTGGTAATGCATCTTTTGTATTAGGAATTCAAATACATCGGAATCGCGATCGATGTATACTTGGATTATCACAAAAGACATATATAGAAAAAGTGCTTAAAAGATTTGGCATGCAAAATTGTAAACCAGGAGATACCCCTATTTCTAAGGGAGACAAATTCAGTCTCAATCAGTGCCCCAAAAATGATATAGAAGAAAAGGAAATGCAAAAGATTCCCTATGCTTCAGTAGTGGGAAGTCTTATGTATGCTCAAGTATGTACGCGTCCAGATATTGCGTATATTGTTGGAATGTTGGGCAGATATCTAAGTAATCCAGGGTTGGATCACTGGATAGCAGCCAAAAGGGTCATGAGGTATCTTCAGAAAACAAAACATTACATGCTCACATATCGGAAATCAGATCAACTTGAGATCACAGGATATTCTGATTCCGATTTTGCTGGATGTCAAGATAGTCGTCGATCCACTTCTGGCTATGTCTATCTACTAGCTGGCGGAGCTATTTCTTGGAAAAGTGCTAAGCAGACACTCATAGCTTCTTCCACTATGGCAGCCGAATTCATAGCTTGTTATGAGGCATCCAATCAGGGAATATGGTTGCGGAATTTTGTCACAGGGCTGCGTATTGTTGATAATATTGAAAGACCACTTAAGATATTCTGTGACAATCAGTCTGCAGTGTCATATTCAAATAACAACAGGAGCTCATCTAAATCAAAACATATAGAGATCAAGTTTCTTGTTGTAAAAGAAAGAGTTCAGAGTGGTAAAGTATCAATAGAACATATTGGAACAAACTCCATGGTTGCGGATCCGCTTACTAAAGGATTACTACCCAAGGTCTTTCATGAGCATGTTGCTCAGATGGGTATTGTATCATTTGATGATATGTTACTTTAGTGGGAGTTTGTAATAAACTGCAGTATTTTGGTTTAAGGTTCACTCTGTTTTGGTATTTTGGTGATCTCATAAGGTTGGACCAGTTGAAAATAGGCATGTTCAGATCAAATTACATGTAATTTTCATGCTACACATCCATACTTGATCTATGTCATTTGATTATGTTGGTGTATGTGACCATGGAAGGTTTAGTTACGCTCATTGTGACGAAAATCGCCTTGATCCTATATTGACATTGATTAATGGACGAGATTGTTATTTTGGTATAATGACATATGTTTGGAGCTCATAAAGTTATACAATTATTTTGTGTATATATTAAGTCCAAGTGGGAGATTGTTGGAAATTGGACATAAATATATACATGAATCAGGAATTGTATCATATGTTATTATATAAGGTTGGCTAAATTAAATTGATCTACTAAAGTTAAAGGTTATGAGCCATAAATTAAGGTGTGGAATTTAATGAGAAAAGTGTGGAATTTAATGTGTAGATACCTTTTCATAAATTCTCTTTCGTTATGGGTGGAATTGAATTTATGGAACTAAGGCTATAAATATGGAGGTTATGGTCCCTGAATTCATATCTGGTTTTCGTTCTGGTATCCCATTGTCCAGAACTTTGGTTTAGAAAACTAGTCTTGAATTTGGAAGATCCAAAACCTAAGTGATCAAGACTCTGATTTCTTTATGGCTTCAGGTACGCTTCCGCTATTTCATTTATTTATTTTATTTCTCTCGATAATTTGATATGAAATCTAAATTCTAAATAAAGTCTATCAAGTGGTGGTATAATTTGTATCTTGCATGGCTACGTGCAGAAGCGCATTGGGAATTTATGTCTTACATGCGGTGAGTTTTCCCTTCAGTTTATAATCTGTTGATACGAGGCGTTCTTACCGAATTCTTGTGAATCAAGCAAAATATATTTACAAGAAATAAATTATACTTTCTATCATAATAAATTTTCTTAATTGGTCTTTTAACATCTTCTAATCTATTGTACTTCCAAAGTGATGATAGACATAGACATAAAAATACTTAGGTACCCAAAAGAAAATTATTATATATAACTTCTTACGTCAAGAAGTTACAGGAATAACCATCCTATAGAGGTTATCCTTAATTATATCATTAATTAATATATCATCATGCATAATATTATCCCACTTGGTTCAAACATATATCATCATGCATAATATTATTCAAAATAACAATACTTCAAAAGAGGAGTATTATACATAAATCATAGTGGTAAGTCATCTTTTGTCAAGTATTACCTTCCATATATTATACATTGATCCTTAATGTTCTCCTACGGACGAGAAATATATATATTGATCCTTAATGTTCTTAAGTAACCAAATGAAGAGATTACATTATTAAGTTTAAGATAGCACTGGTGGGAAGGCTCTTTGAGCCTATATATCGATTTCTTAAGCTTATAACCAAGATGCTCACCATCAATTAAAGTAGGTTGTTTCATATAAACCTCTTACTCTAGATCTCTATTGAGGAAAACTATTTTTACATCTATTTGATGTAATTCAAAATTAAAATATGCTATTAGTGTCATGATGATACGAAATGAGTCTTTCTTTAAAATGAGAAAAAGTCTCTCAATAATTAATTCATTCATTTTGTGCAAATCTTTTAGCCATGAGGCTTGCCTTATATTGTTTAATGTTGCCTAATATTTTTCTTTTTGTTTTAAAGACTCATTTGCAACCAATAATTTTCATCCTATTAGGCAATTTGACAAGATCCCAAACTCAGTTTGCAACTAGTGTCATGATGATACGAAATGAGTCTTTCTTTAAAATGAGAAAAAAGTCTCTCAATAATTAATTCATTCATTTTGTGCAAATCTTTTAGCCATGAGTCTTGCCTTATATTGTTTAATGTTGCCTAATATTTTTCTTTTTTTGTTTTAAAGACTCATTTACAACCAATAATTTTCATCCTATTAGGCAATTTGACAAGATCCCAAACTCAGTTTGCAACTATAGAATCCATCTCTCGTGAAAACGTGTTAGGGCCATTTTCTTCTCCAATATTATAGTCTGTTTCTTGTGGGTGAACAACAAAATCACTAGATATTTCTAGTTTTCTCCATCTAGTTGATCTCCTTAATGGTTCATCAACGTTCTCTTATAAAGGTGGTTAATCAAGTAGTTGCTCAAGACCTTCTTCAAGTTGTTGATTTTTCTCATGAGAAACTTGTTCTACTAGTGCATCTTCAACCTGATGTGACTTTTTATTAGCTAATTGTTCAGCATTCACCTAATTAGGGATGCATGTGACTAGTAATAAGTAGTCTATTTCCCAATATAAGAGTACTTTCAGTATGATCATCATCAAATACTAAGTTTTGACGTTGATCACTCTCACTAATAACACCATTCTCAAGAAATTTTGTATTTCTTGATTCTACAAATCTAATGATATTTGATGGACAATAAAACTTACAACCTTTGGACTTCTTAGCATAACCAATAAAATACCCACTAATAGTCTTTAGGTTGAACTTCATCTCTTGAGGGTTATAAACCCTTACTTCATTTTGGTGCACCATTTTCATTTGGTGAGCTAGGCATAGTATATTGTGTAATAATACCACACTTTTGAAGAAATTTTGCAAATGGACTAGGTGTTTGTCTACCATTAGTATACCTAGTATAAAATTCTCCACCTTGATTAGATATCACAATTTTAATTTACTTTCCACATTGTTTCCCTACTTTCGCTTTACAAATTTCAAAAGCATCCAATGCTTCGTGCTTATTATCAAGTATTTAGAGATACATATATCATAAATAGTCATCGATAAATGAGATGATATATTTCTGACCATATGAATCCATATCAAGACAACATATATTTGTATGTATGATTTCTAATATTTCCATTTCTTAAACATATTGGTTTGCTTTCCCTTAATGCAGTCTACACTAAGTATCAAAATCTTAAAAATCAAGAGTTTTAAGAACTCTATCATATACAAGTCTTTTTATTTTTTCGATTGAGATATGCCCCAATTTTCGGTGCCATAGTATAAAGGATTTTTATTTGTAACACAATGCTTTATACTAGCAGTACCATATATAGCCATTAAGTTATAAGGGATATCATCTTGCAAGTAGAGTTGAAATAAACCTTGATTCATAGAAACATTTCCCACTACAACTGAGTTATGCAACATACTAAAAGTGTATTGAGAAAAGTTAAATGAAAAACTCGAAGGTACAAGTCTTGAAATAGAAATTAAATTTCTGGAAAAGCTAGGAATATAAAAGGTCTTTTCTAGATTATATACAAAGTCAGAACTTAAAACAAGTCTACATATCCCAATAGTTTTTACATGTGAGCATTTGGTTGCCATAATAGATGCCTTACATGTGAGCTTTGTCGGCTTCCTTCGATTTAAGAAACCCTACATGGTATTTGAAACATAGATTGTAGAACAGAATCAATCCACTAAGTGTTATGACAAACATCAACCATATTAGATTCATAACAACAAATGTAACGAGATTACATTTCTTCTCAAATCATGCCTTGCGTTTAGGACAATCTTTCCTTATATGTCCTTTCTTTTTAATAAGAAACAGCTGGATTCCCTCTTGTCATGAAAATGGATAGGTGTTTTGCATTTCTTTATACGCCCAACTTTCTTTCTTGCTCTTGTCCATGGTCACTATTTGTGCACTTTCACCCATAACATGATTTAATCTCCCTTCCCCTTGAACACACATTGTTAGAAGTTCATTTATCGATCATTTTTCCTTCTGTGTGTTATAAGTTATTTTGAAATGTCGTACTGTAAAACCCATGACCCGAGTCAGGGTTTTATAGTCTAAACTGGTTGGTTCGACTGTTATTTTTAGTCAAGCCAATTTCAGAACACGTGTACTAAGCCAAGGTTGGTCGTGTGTTATGAACCATGAGGAGTTATGTGTGCCCAAGTATATGATGATAATGTCACTAAGATAGTAGCAGAATGAGTTATCAGAATATATGAGCACACCCATATTTTATTTATTTATTTTAGTATTAGATCATAAAATTATTTTTAGACTGAATAACGTATTACGATGCGATACAGAGCAGTTTGGGTGGGTTATTAGTTATAGAGCATGTCATTGTGATGTTTTGGTGTGTATTATATTTTTATGGATTTTTTTAGGATTTATTATGAGTTAGTTATTATTTTTGACTTAAGTCGGACTCGAGTAAAGTTTTATTTACTATATCGACACCAAACCATTTCTTCCCCCAAACCCTCCATGTCGCCCCTTTGCTTGTCGCCTTCGCCAATGTCAACACCACCTTGCAACCGATCGATACCGCCGAGCCCTGCCGCGCCTTCATTGTGTCGCCCCGAGCACCCATGGCCCCCACAATGTGTGGGAGCCATGCTCCTGTCACTTATTTCACCCCTGGCAACCATCGCCGCCACCATCCAGTCGCCGCCACATTGTCACTGACCCTCCCATGATCTTTTGCTACCAGAGTTGAGTCGATCACTGCCCATCTTGATCAGAGCTCGTCACCCCACCACTGACCACCCATGTTTTACTCCATCCTACCCATTTCTAGCAAGCCGCCATCTCTACTGACCTCGTCGACATTGTAGACGTGTCGGGCTCGTCGAGCCGGTGCCAACAATACCTTATACCACCACCATCTCACCGCTTAGCCACTGCCAGCAACAGTCGCCAGAAAAGTGCTGGAAAGCCACTAGAAAACCACTGGAAATTGCCATAAAACTGCCAGAAACTACCAGAAAATCAAATTCACTGGAGTTCGCTGGATCTTTCGTCGAGCTCATCCAGTCAAACCCGATCAAACTTCGGATGCCGACGAGCGCCGAATTTGAGACCCGAGACACACAACCAAACCCTAGCGGTCCGACAACGCGAGGTATAATTAACTCCTATTTAATTATTTAAAATTGATGATTGCTAGTATAACATGCTAGGATTGATGAATTGGTGTGTTAGATATTTTTATTGTAAATAAAAATATGAATTGCTTGAATGAAGCGTATTAAAATGAATGTTAAGTAACTAATTAGGTAAACTAAATAATTATCGTAATCTAATGCAACGTAGCATAGGACAACTTATGTGCGATTGATGTATGATGTGGTGTATGTAGTGATGAGTGTATGTATAGGATGTTTGATGCATCATATAGTTAGTGGGGGTTAGCTTCTAGATTTGATGTGTAGGTACGGAGTAGGAGCTTGCCGCCTAGGCGCGTGGACACGATTGGTGCTTTTACTAGATCTTGTTTGGGACTCATCCCCTGTTTTACGCTCTATTCTATTGTGTATTGTTTTATTACTTAGCAGGACGAGTTAAGTGGCATTTTATTAGATCCCACTTAATCTGGCTCATTTAATCATTCGATTTCTCAGATTAATAACCCTTGAGGATGAGATCCCTCGAGTTGGATTTCGTAAATAAGATCCATTGTATTTGCCTTCGGGCATATTATATAAATTCCTTCCCAGACCAATATATAGTTTTATCACGTTTCAGTGAGACGAGAGGTGGGAAAACTAACTCACACGTACCATGAACGGGTGCACGTGCCAGTCAAAGTGGGCTTTGGATTAGTGAGTGCGTTGTTCCATTCCCGAGGGATCCTGACAACTCCCATTTTGAGCTCCTCACACTCAGAGAAATATGAAGGTTTACAGGTACTGTTTAGTATAGCGTATGTCTGGACTTGTGGTTTGAAGGGTACTAAAGGCGACTGCTTGAGAGTACTCGGCTTTCGTGCTCAAGGCCAGGAGAATTATAGAGGAAATGAGAGGGCTTAGGATATACTGGTAGTCCCAAGGGACCAAGAAAATGAGAAAATGCCGAGAGAGGCATCAGATCAATCAGTTCGGGACGCTATCGAGTTTGCAGCCTGGTGGCTCCTCAGTAGATGCCCTTAGGAGTGTTCACGAGAAGTATATAAAGGTTTTCTTCAAAATGAGAGTCAGCTCTCATTTACCAGTTTGTTATGTAGTTATATTTTTGGACCAGTAACACTCGTTACTGATGTTTTCTTTATATATATGTAGGTGAGGATTAAATATTGGATACGCCAGTTTGGATGGAGGAGTAGTGACCTAATTTGCACACACACACACACACACACACACACACAACATCGACCGAATGTTTGTTTTGACTCTTTTAATTGTTTTGTTATGTTCATTATGAAAAATGAAATACTTATGATGAAGATTGTGGTAAATAGAAATGGATAGTGATATTATGATTTGAAATAGATATTAGTGTGCAAGCCAAATGATAAAAGTGAAATGTGAATAGAGTGAACAGGTGGGTCGAGACCCAAATGTTGAGAATATTTTTGATGTGATCGAATTAAATGTGTATGTGAAAAATATAGTGCAATGAATGTATTTGGATCTATGAATTTATATATGTTGATTTGACAAGGTGGCCCCTAATTACACTTTTATGGGAGATTTCGTATGTTTTATTTTTGGAATTTTCATCGATTTTATTGTAATTATTTTGTTTTGTAAACTAGTTGTCATATCATCCATGTAGTAGCATGTTAGGGTTCCGTGCATTCATCCATGCATAGTGATCAGTATCTTCCATCTTGAGACGCCAAGAGTAGATCCATTCGGGACCTGTGATGGTCCAGTTTGGTTCGCGAGCGAGTCGGATTTTGAGTGTTGCACATACTCAGAAGGGAAAGAATTAAGGATAAAATGCACCAAAAAAGACTCAGAAATCTAAATCTCCAAAGACTTAAGCTGAGAAACAATGTCTCTTGTTTCCATAATGTGCTTACTCACACCACAAATGCCGATGAGCTTTATTGATGACAATTTTTTCATCAGGGTATTAGCCAATGATTTGTTTGAAGTCTTAAATTGTTGATCAATAGCCTTCATATAATCCTTGACAAACTCACATTTAGGAATTAACTCACGAATACTAGTTGTAAAGCGAAACTTAATGAACATCAAGCTCAAGCGATTGGATCACTCCCAACGTTCGTGCAGTAAATTCTTGCTTTAAGTACTAGATTTAGTGGGAATAAGACGATCATCCTTATAAAGAGCATAGTCACGGTCCATGTATCTCAAATAAAGAAGAACTTTCCCTCCATTCCTTATAATTATGATTATCACTTAAACAAGGAACGTCAGATTTATCATAAAAAATTATCAAAGATGAAACGGCTTCAAGAAACATATAATTGCGTTTACTATCACAAATATTGAGGCATATTATATACCATCACTATAGTTGTATGCTTACTAATGCAAACATACTAAAACGAATTAATATATCATCAAAATCTACCTGTGGGAAAGACTTTAACACAAAATAGAATTATGTACTATTTCAACGATGTAATTAGAAAAAATATTAAATATCTCTCAATGCCTGTGCGCTAATTAAGAAATATAAATATTTTGTACTTTACCCTAATTAAATAAAATAATCATAATAACCTCCATGTGGGGTAAAATTATCATAATTACAATGTTTAATTAAAATTTGATGTATTAAAATCTATATGTGCTTTATATTTCACTTTATGTATATTTTATCTTAACTAAAGATATAGCTATTCTTCAATTAATTTAAAATACATTGATTACTTAGCATCAATACAATATATTTAAACTTTCGTATCATGTTCAAACATTTCACATGCATATGCATGACATATATGAAGATACAAATAGCCCAAAAATTATATATGAACACTCAATCACATGCACAATAATTAATGAACATCTCACATTTAGGTCTGAACGGGCCTTTGAACATCATATGACAACTTGGACATCACTTGAACACCTTAAATAATTTATGAACATACTAACTTTATTATCCAAATATAATTAAGTAGGTGTATAGATAAATATATGAACAAAAATAGTTTGATCAATATTCATATCCATGACCAGACTATGTATTGTCTATAAAAATTGATAAGATTATTTATAGATAAAACACAACGTATATAGACAAACACATAAATAATTATCGAACTATCCATTATAGTTCGTTTATTGGGTTGTTTATTTATTCACTAAATCAGTCACATAAAAATTACTTACAATTACCCATTAATAAACGAAAACATGGGTTTTAAAGGTTATGTCCAAGAATTATTTACAAATAAACAATCCTGCCCATTTAATATCATTATTTTAAATTATTAAAATTTATTCAACCCTTTATTGAAAAATTTCAACAATATGACCTTAAGATTTAATAGCATTTCACCCCTTATTGAACATTAATGTAACATGTAACCCTTAATAAAAGCATAATTGCCAAAAAGTAAAGCATCTTCTTTGTTGGGTTCGTTCACGCAAACAATTTTTTTTATTTGACATTAACATTGGGTTATACACATTATAAACATTATATTTATACAAAATAACATACGAATCAATTGAATGAACCAAAAAGGTTTTCATTACAAAATCATTAGAATAATTGTATGAAATGGAGAAACAAATTTCACTAAAAAAAAATTTACATAAGAAACATTTGATTGATGAATGCTCTGATACCAAATATAAATTAAATATAAATATATTTACAATAAACAAACAAACTTTCTGTCATGACATATTTTCTTAATTGGTTTTTTGAGATCTTCTGATTTGTTGCACTTCCAAAGTGATGATAGACAAAAATAGAAAGATCAGGGACCTAAAAAACACCGTATTTAACTTCTCACATCAAGAAGTTACATGAATAACCACCCTATAGTGGTTATCCTTAATTATACTACTAATTAATATATTTAAATTATAATATATAAACTATTTATGCAATGAGGACCACTAAAAGCTAGAATAAAATTCCTACAGTTCTTTTGTATGATTTTGAGGTTATCTATAAATGATGAGTGCTGCTTTTTATATATTTGCTGGCATGTTGAGAATTACAAAAGGAAGTAGGCAAAAGAGGTGGAAGAGCATATATGATGATACGAAACAAAAAATTTGCATACCTGTCAAAATTTGTAGGGTCTTTGATGTTTAACAATTGCTCTTTTCATTATTATGATAAATATAAATGGGGAAAATGCTATTTCTGAAGAAGTTCAATTGATGCTATGTAATGCTCATTAAAGGTGAGCTGCATTCAATGGATTATTTGTTAGATTCTCTTAATGGCAATAAGAAGAATCTTCAACATAATAATCCTGTTTGAGGATTTGACACTCAAAATGAAAGCACTACTATTTGAAAGGTTTTACTATTTGTTTAACTTTTTCTTTTTATTTGGGCAAGTTTAATGATTTACAGATATAGATGTTCTCATAGTCTTCCAAGCAGAGCAGCTACTGCAAATTTGAAAGAACGAAAGTGGCTGATTGCTGGTCTGTTTACCTCAGTGCTAGAGGCAAGTTATGTTAATGCATCCTCTCATGCGCAACGAGGCGACGAGGGCCATGTATTTGTAAAATATAAATTTACTCCAAAAATGATGGTACACATTTATCAATTGTTATTAGTGATCAGTGAAGTTGTTCATCAATTTGTTCTTCAAGATTGCAGGCCCCAATGGGAGTTTCTGTATCAGACGAATTTGTTGATACCTCTATTTCATTTTCATAATAAGACATGGAAAATGAGGTTTTGAGGAAGAACAATTTCGCATGTTGTATGTCATCAGCTCGCAAGAATTGTACGGGGGTCGTCCTTAGAGGGACTTCCCGAATATTCTTTCTGGTTAAAGAATCTCTTTCTAGTTGCTCTGGAGTAATTAAGAGATTCTCTAGAAGAACTATGCGGTTCTGCTTCTGGCGGCAACATACTATTGGGTGGTGGTCCCGCTTATGGGGTCAAATCAATACGTTCTAAGAAGAAATATTTTCTTGAAAAACGGATCCGATTGTGCCATGATGAGAATGAACAAAAATGCTTGCCTAAATGGTATGATCCGTTTTTCAACGGAAAAACCTGCTAGTAGATGAGGACCTCTTAGGTATAAGAGACATAGGGCTGAAGAGAGAGCCCCTAATTGTTCCAGAGCAACTAGAAAGAGATTCTTTAACCAGAAAGAATTCACTTCAGGTGTAGGATACCTATCATATTTTCCGGACATTTCTAATAATATCAAGTGTTATTCCTATTTTGGCATTTCTAATTTTTGGGGTTTAAGCCCCGATTAATGAAGGACTAGATAAATAAAAAAAGAGAAGAGCCATTCTTCTCCATACCATTAATCTTTGTGGTTGAATGAAATATGTATGACCTTTTTGCTTTTCCCATTTCTTTCATGTATGGGACATGACTAAAGATTGGGTAATTCACCCTTGAATTGGTATGCTCCAATAGATTTCGGCGAATATAATATGTTTTGCTGCTCTAAGTGACTATTCATCTGATCTGAGTAGGTTAAACATGATTGGCCATTTCAACACCCATCCATCTAACACTAGGTTACATTTTTGTCCTTCCAAATCCGAGTAGAAATATGCTTCCATAGGTTTGTATGGAAAAGGATAAGGAAAAATAAGTAGATTCTTGAGAAAGAAAAGAAAATTTTTTTGATAAATTCCTAATTTGTGTTTGGTTAATGACAAGGAAAGAAAAATTAAAATAAAATCCATCAATTAATTGGTTTCTCTCTTTTATTTTGTAGGAAACAATATGCAAAGATCTTTCCTTAAGGGATCCACATGATTGAAACTTGTTTTATTTCTCATAAAATTTTCTTTCTACCAAAACTTTTGAAAGAATAAAAGATTCCTTCTAAATAAAAAGAATAAAAGATTCTCCTTTTATATTTTGGCTCAAACTAAATTGACTTGGGGATAGTTATAGCCAAACGAAATTCAATATCTACTCCTCTTAACAAAAGAGGAATTCAATACTATCCTAAGCTTATAAGTACAAAATTAGTCAATTAAATTGGAAGAAAAATCTAAAAAATATAATGAAAATACTTTCGATAGAGTGCAGATGGTTACAAGTTCGAATCTTTTTAACCTCAATTTCTTTATAAAAATAAAAGTACCTTTCAGGGTCAAATGTCACAAGTTTGAATTCGACTAATCCAATTTCTAACTTTTGACTAAAAAAATTTGTCTATTTGTCTTGAAAAAAATATAATAAAAAATTAAATAATTATAATTTATCTTTTTATTAAAATAAGATATATCTTTAAAGTCAATCATATTTTATATATAAAATATTAAATTAATACGTCTATCTCATTTTTTAATAAGGTTTTATGCATAAAATTAAAATTTAGATGGTGTAAGTCGTGGATGGCTGACATCTATCTAGACACAAAACCAAACGTATCTTTGAGCGGGATAAACTCAAACCCAACGATTTGTGTTAAGCAAAACTCAGACCGGATCATTTAAACCTGTTTACATGTTAAATAGCCGGATACCCGGTACATTTACTTTTTTTCTTTTCCTTAAATCTCAGACCGAAGTGTTTATAGAAATCATCAAAAACACATTTGATCTCACCATAGACCAACTACAACTTCAAAATACATAATAGAGCTTTAAAAAGTTCAATAATAACAATGCATTCACATTGGTGCTACCAAGAAATATAAAAATCTATTGCACAATAAGAACAAATGCAAACCGACGTCAAACACATAAAAGATCCATGCTTTCTTCATTATTTTGATGAAAACACTCCCCAAAATGACTAATATAACAAAATAATCGGATTCAGATTACTACCATTAAACATATTTAACCTGAATTAGAAAGTAACATATAAATTACTTACCTTGTAGTTTATCCAATAGAAAATTTTCTCTCGTTGTAAGGTTGTAGTAAAACCATGAATCTAAAGTCATTAATTTTTCACATGTCAAACCGAAGACCGAAAGTGCCTTCGAGTATGAGAACATAATTTCAAACTTTTTGTTCTACCATATAGTTTATGCAGCGCATAGGCAACTCATCTTTTCCAGGCCGTTGGATCTAGAACCAATGGCCCGGAGCACACACCCAAACTACTCTACCACCTCCCCCCAAAAATAAGTTTTCAACCATTTACCGAGTTAGAATGCATTATTTCATAATATTAACTCGACTCGGGACTGAGTCAAGATTTTATTGACTCGACTCTGGACCGAGTCAATTTTTTATTGGCTTGACTCAAGTCGATACCAAGTCAATTATTTATTAATTTGACTCGAGTCGATACCTAGTCAATTTTTTTATTAACTTGACTTGAGTCGATACCGGGTCAATTATTTATTAACTTGACTCGAGTTGATACCAAGTCAATTTTTTATTAACTTGCCTCGAGTTGATACTGAGTCAATGTTTTATTTATTTAACTCTGAGTCGATTCCGAGTTAATTATTTATTGACTTAATTAAAGTCGATACCAGGTCAATTTTTTATTTACTTGATTTGAGTCGATACCAAGTCTAGTTTTTTTTACTCGAGTCGTACTCGTCCACGGCTGCGAATGGTGGGGGCTGTGGTGGTGGGGGCGGTGGCTGGGGTGGTGGCATGGGGCGGCGGCTGGGTCGGGGCTGGCAACAACAGGGAGCCGTGTGGGGGGTGGTGGTGGCATGGGGCGGCAGCTGGGTCAGGGCCAGCAGCGGGTGGGGGCAGTGGTGGGTGGGGGGCGAGGGGTGGCCGTAGGCGGGGTGGGGGCGGGCAGCAGCCGTGGGTGGGGCGGGCAGCAGCCGTGGGTGGGGCGGGGGGTAGCCGTGGGTGGGTGGGGGGTGGTCCTGGGTGGGGGCAGGCAGCGGCCGCGGTTGGGGGCGGGGGGTGGGGGGCCATGGCCGAGGGGCGGCTCGGGGCCACGGCCAAGTGGGAGGACGGGCGGGCCGCGGCCATGCCGGCCAGCCTATGGTGCCAGGGTGGAGGCATAGGGGGTGGGGGGTGGGTGGGGTGGGGTGGGGTGGGGGTGGGATGGGGGGATTATGGGTCGTTGGATTGGGTCGGGTGGGGTGGGGGTGGGATGGGGGGATTATGGGCCGTTGGATTAGATCCAATGGCCCATAAAGGGTAGAGCTGGTGCGCTACAAATATGGGGCAGCGCATACCAGCACCGCCCTATATATATATATATATATATATATATATATATATAGTAAAGTGGCGGCAGTTACTAGAATGAATGGAAATATTTTTTGGTTGATGATCATTAATCAGAAAGTTATAACCTTTAGAAGAGGTACAACTTTGGTTAAATTAATTAATTAATAATTTCTAACACATTACATAAAAAATGAGATTTACTTCAAGAACGGAAGGGAGGAAAATTATAATATTAGGACCGAGGAAGGCAAAGCGGATAGGTAGGGCTGCTAAACGAGTGGGCGAGCCGAGCTCTTTTTGTGCTCGAACTCGACTCGAATAACTTGAAGTTCATTTGAACTCGACTAGAGATTGAACGAGTTCGAGCATATATATGCTCGAAATCGACTTAAATATTTCTGATACTGTTAAAGCTTGATTCGAGCTCGAATACAGTTAAACTGTTAAATTTTAGAGAGCTCAAAACCAGTTGAAACCAATTTGTTTATGAGCTCGAAACTAGCTCTTTCTCATTTTGGAGAAAACATAAAATATAGAGATTAAAAATTAACAAAATAGTCTATCAACTATCATACTCACAATACACTCATCACCCATCAAACAATCAACAATCTTCATCACAATAAAAATATCCCTAGCTCATCCTATTCACATCAATTTTATTATATTTTTCTAAATTACATTGCAGTCAACTAGCATGCTCAAATTTAATTTACTTAATTAGATAATTAGCATTCATTAAGCATAACTCAAATCATACAAATATCACTTCATCCACTGTCAGACATTCATCATGTCAAACAATCAATCCTAGCATGTTGTGCTAATAATTATCAATTTTAAATAATTAAATTGGAGGTAGTTATACCACTCATTGTCAACAATTGTCAATGGCTAGGTTTCGTCGCATGTCTCAAACTCGAATTTAGCGCTCGGCGGTGCGCTAAAGTTCAATCAGGTTTGATTGGATGAGTTTGGCGATGGCTATTGGCGGGATGGCGATGGTATGGGATATTGTTGGTACTGGCTCAGCGAGTCCAACGCATCTACGATGTTGACAAGGTTTGCAAAGGTGGCGGCTCGCAGAAAAAGGAAAAATAGGGGCGGTTGGTGGTGGGGTGACGAGGATCTAGCCGAGATGGGCTGTGTTGGGCTCCGGTCCGGTTGGGGAAGGTGGCAGGAGGGTCGGCAATAGGAGCATGGTATAGTGGTGGCTGCTTCGTCTCGTCATGGAGGCCAGGCGACAGCTGGACGGTGGAGAGGATGGTCGGCAATGTTCTGGCTGTGACCGGCGGCTTTGATCGGCGGTGTGGCAGCCGGAGCATCGACAACGGAGAAGGAGGGCGGCATCGAGGTTTGGGGGAGGGAAGGGAGAGGAGTGGGGGGAGGAAATGGGTCAGTGGTGATATCGTAAATAAAAGTTGACTCGTATCCGATTCAGTCAAAAATAATAACTAACTCTTAATAAATCCTTAAAAAATTCAAAAAAAGAGGGAAAAATCTCATAAAATATAATACACACTATAACACAACAATAATATGTTCTATAATTAATAACCCACCCAAACTACCCTATAACGTATCCTAATGAGTTATTCAACCTAAAAATAATTTTAAGATCAAATATATAAAAAAACATACTGCATACTTTCATATACTCTTATTACTCATTTCTTATCATCTTTCTGATGTTATCATCATATACTAAAGTACACTCGACCCTCATCGCTCATAAGTCATGGCTAGCCTTATTTTAGCACGCGATTTATGAAACTGACTCGACTCGAACCGACGATTGAACCGACTGGTTCGCTAATGTAAAACTCTAACTCGAGTGACGGGTTTTAAGCATGGGCTTATTGATAGATGCCGGATCATGTAGGAACCCAATTATAAGTATGATATATTTATATATGTATTTTTATTTTGGTAATTAACTATAAATCTTTTGACTATCTTATCCATATTTTTGATGGTCTATCTCCTATATAAGTCATAACATGCATAATTTGTTAACCTTACGATTTTAGTTAATTAAGTCATGATAGACAATTAAATTGTTGTGACAGAGTTTTTTGCAGGTAGCAGACTCATTTTAGTTAAAATTGGTTTTTGTTCTTTTATTATAGTAAAATTATTTTTTAGAATTTATATTAATAGTCAATAATAAGATTTATCGATAATTTTATATGTGTT
>JAURVB010013894.1:0-11920 GCA_033002965.1 Piper betle | reverse complement strand
ATATATATATATATATATATATATATATTAAATTAGTTCGAATATTTTTAATATTATTTAAATTTAAAAATATTTAAACGGTTAAATTTTAGAGGGTTGAAACTAACTCGGTTAAGAGTTCAAAATTAAGTTGTTTAAGAACTCGAAACCAATGTATTTTAGATACAGTCATAAAAAGAGGTCGATCGGGAGAGGAAGAGGTGTATTTCGGAAAACCTCCGGAAAAGCTAGGGGGGAGGAGAGGGGTCTGGGCTGAAGAGGACAGTAACAGGTCGGGGACAGTGGTCGAAGAGGAAGGATCTGATTCAGCACAACAATGGCAGTGACGGAGGAAGGTACATCGTTAAGAAGCCTCGGGAAAAATCACGAAAGTGAGGGCGTGGTTGGGTGGAGAAGAATGGTGATGGGTCAAAATGATGGTTAGAGAGGAAGGATTTGGCTGGCCATCATGATGGTGGTGGTAGCCAAAAGTAAAGAGGCAGTAGTAGGGAGAGAAAGATGGCGGTTGAGAGGAAAAGGCGAACTTTGGGAAACCTCAAGAAAACCCGAAGAAGTGAGGACGCGCCCTACATGGATGAGGATGGCGATAGGTCACGGATGGTGGTCAGAGAGGAAAGATTCTATCAACCACAATGATGGCAGTGGTGATAGTGGTGGCGGCGGCCAAAGGAAAAGGGCGGTCGGGAATCGGAGAGGAAGAAGTGCACTTCAGGAGAAACACATACAAATAAAGGTAGTTTTATAAATAAAATTTAACTAGATCCCAAGTCAAGTCAATAATAATAAAATAAATACTAAAAATACTAAATAAAATCTTAAAGAATGTTATACACCTAATAATCATGTAATAGCATCTTTTAACTCTACCAACCCACCAAAAAATACTAGTTAACGCGTCCTAATTAAGGTGAATGATGGTTTTAAAAGCTTAATTCTTTTCCGTGCAAATTAAAAAGAAGCTTAATTCTTTTCCTTGCTATTTTAAAAATTTGTTCCTCTTAAAATTTTTGGACATGCTTGGCATAGAATTTTTAAAAAAAAATTAATATATGTATCTTTATCCAGGTGATGAATAGTAAATCTTTTGGCATATTATCTACAATTTTAGTGGTCTGTCTCTTATCTATGTTTTTAGTTAATTAAGTCATGATAAATAATTAAATTATTGTAGCAAATATTTTCTGCAGGTAGCAAACTCATATTAATTAAGATTAATTTTATTCTTTTATTGTAGCAAAATTATTTTTTAAATTTAAATTAATAAGAAATTATAAGATTTATTTATAATTTTAAATATATTTTGAATAGGCGATTAATATTATATATATTATTATATTATATTATCGAGTCAAGTTATATAGTTGATTTCAAGCCGAATTCGAATCAAACCCTGTCATACTCAAACTTAATTCAGAGAAGATCTTATCAAGTTAAGTCGAATATCAAATAGGTACAAATTGATTTGCTTAGTTGGTAACTCTAAATATAGATTACGTATTTTTATCATAATTTTGAAAAATATAATTTAAAGATTAAATTAATATTATTTACCATTTAAAGTGACGTATATACTTTTAATATTTAATATCATGTTCTTCGAGAGGCGTATGAAATTAATTACGCTCTCACTCGGCACGGGATTTGGGTGGGCCGACAGCAATCGAAAATAATTTAGCTTTGGATTTTATTTTATCTGCCCTAGACCAAACCCGTCATCTCCCTATCAAATCACACAGATATTGTCAAGATCTTGCGAAAAAAATTATTTAATCACGTAATTGATATCAACTAATTATGAATCGTATTAGAGTCCTATCAATTATTAATTATATTTTTTTATAAAATTTAACAATAAAAAGTATTATAATTCACTAGAAAAAATAAATATTATTAAATAAAAGATGTTAACATTGAGCCTTTATTTTACTTGTCTTGAAAAGGTACATTGATATGTCAATACTGTTGTTAAAATATATATATTATCATATTAATAAAATTATATATATATATCAATATATAATTAATATTAAAATATTTCTAGCAGTAAAATGATTGTCATTTGGTGTGCATTGTTTCACTTCACGTGATTTGGAACGATGGAATCAAATCATGTACGGTGGTCACTCGTAAGGGCGGCTATTGTCACCGATAAAAATAGTTTTTTATTAGAGTTTGGTGAGAAAAGTAAAGCCCATTATTAAAATATTGTAATTTTTAAAATATATATATAGAAGAAAAGGGTGGCGATCACTCGACAATCACATTATAAACGATTTGAAGAAGATATATCCAACGCACATTACATACAGACACGCTTACGTAACACACGACCAACAAAAACTTATTGGCTCGTCATTTATAGACTGAGTTACAAGTATTTAATTAGTTATTATCTCAGCACAACACACGCAACTACAAGCCAAGACCCATCATCCCAACACGGTGAAGCTCGATTTTAATCATCTATTTTCAAGACTTAAAGCTTTAGATTTGATAAATATTTTATCTTATTTGTGAAATTTACTCGTGACATAGAAAGACAAGTAAAAAGAAATAGCTCACACGAGTTTATAATTAAATTCCTTTTGAATTTTTCTTTAGATTTTGAAATATATTACTCTCAAGTTTAAATATTCCCATCCAAAAGAAAATCTAGATTTATTTGCATAAATTTATATCTATCGCAGTCACGTACTCAGGTGGATAAGTTCTCAGCTTCGGATAAAACATCCATTTAATTCTGAAGTAATGGGATGAGGTACACAACGGAAGTTGAAGTGACTCATGTTTATAAGCTTCTAATGATATAACAGAGAGGCTATCAAGTTGTATAAATATCAGAACCCCAAAGTGGATGGGGGTGAGGCTCTCGTTCTAAAAATGAAAATAGAAATAAGAAGAGAGGCTCTTAAGTGATTCTATAAGGCATGCTTGTCTTCTTTTGCCATCGGTGCCCTTCCAAACCTTGCCACTTAGCCATCTTGTTATACCTCATCGGTGCCCTTCCAAACCTTGCCACTTAGCCATCTTGTTATCCCTCTCGACGTCCACCGCTGCTTTGAAGGAAGGATGGGTGCTTGCAACCGGTAGGAGCCCTTTGAAGCATCATTGCTATCAGCCGGTGCACCTGGTGGAAGGAAGGACTGCACCGCTGCCTTTCGTCGCTTGCAAGATCACCACCTCGCCGCTGTTATAGCTTACTGAAGTCCATCGAAGTGCTGCCACCGCGCGACCGCCGTCCGTTGCCTTGCCAAGACGCTGCTGAACTGCACCAAGAAAGAGAGACTTAGTTGGAGACAACTTGGTGTTGTGTTGCTACCCTGCCGGAGTCAAGAAGAGAAGCACTGCCACTGGACTCGAAGCCTTGCCGAGGAGTACGTTGCAGATCGTTCTCTACGTCTTTTCTCCTCATTGCCGCTGCTATCTGCCATTTGGAGTGCCCCTATTCGTGTCAAGGAGAGAGCCGAAGCTTTGCTGGCGTGTTCCTGCCAGACGTTTGCCACTTTTCTGCCGAGACCAGATTTGCTGCTATTGGAGAGGAGCCACATCAAGCCTTGGAAACTCGTTGCTCACCGCCTGCGTCAATGCCTGGTTGCGTTGCAGTCCTAGAGTCCTTGCCATGTCCTTGCCATCACCACTTCGCCCCAACTTCGCCCCAACTTCGCCCCAACCCTGCTCGCTTGTTGGCCGTAAATTAGAGGTGCAGCCTTTCCCTAGTGTGTACAGCGACCCTTGGAGCTGCCGCGGGCAGCGGGCTGCACCTCGGAACCTTCCCGTCCATTTGTTGCCCTGTCACCATATTGCTTGCTGTCACAGGGGTCAACTTAGGGGTTAAATTTTTCGCCCTAACTGCCTCCGTGCGGCGTGTTTCCCTCCCTGGAAACACCAGCCTACACCACCTCCGCACACACCAATGTGTTGTGGTGCACAGCGGCCTCGGACCACCCACTTGCGAATACTGCACGAACCCAGTCCCGGTACCGCGCCCAGCTACTAGCGCCACTAGTACCGGTATCAGGCTACCAGCGATTGTACCGAACACACACACCAATCACCAAGCCGTAGTGACTACGCGTCCCACGTACCGATCACCCATCTCGGTACCAATAGACCTCGGAATCACAGGTCTAACCCCGGTGGCCAAACACGACGCATACACCACAAGAATTACAGGAACTCGTCCCAACCTCTATTCCACTAGTATGAATACAGGATATACAAGTGTCTACACCCTAGACTACTTGCCGGTCGTGGACATGCAAACCCCACGACCGTGCCTCTCGACCCTCACTCGACAGGACTTCACCCAACCCTCGGTTCACCGCGCAGGGTTGCCGAACAACTGGTATGTGAGCCTTGACCCTAAAGGCGGACGTCGACTACCCCGGTAGTCCCCCTTGAAGTTCCAGACCGCCCCTCGGCCTGACTGCAGTAACCCCAAGGCATCCCCTTGCCCGGCCAAGTTTCTCTCCTCCACCGAGATCACTCACACACTCTTCACATGTTGTTCTCCAGATCCACTCTGATCTATTCTGCCTCACCACCAAATGAAGCTGCTCCTTATATAGGCATTGGCTGGACAAAAGGGGCACATCACCTTGCTGGATCCTGGCCATCCAATCCCCGATCAATGGCTCAGCATGCTCAATACCAGCAGTCACCTTAGTGATGTTCCAGCACTGCCCTTCACCGTTGATCACCTCATCCACGGTCCAGGATGATCTGCCGACATCACCACAACTCTTGGAGTTCCAGCACATTTACTGGAAAGCCCATGGTGCACTCTAGCCTGCTGGTCGACCCTCATGGTTCACCCCGGCTAGACCTGGTACCGATCCTGCACACAGCAGGCTCCAGACCGCTCAGCACACAGCACCGGCTCCAAACTCACTCGGACCCGGGTGCCCGCACATCAATCTCCACACCAGGTTAGTCTTGCCCGGTATTTTGATCGAACAATCAGCTGGCACGCGCGGTGGTGCTCGCTCGGCACGCACATCTGGTTCCTGGCATCCTGCTCAGTCCCCACACGCTACTGCTGCCCACATGCTCGGCCATGGTGCACGGTCACCTGCACGCTCCCGCACCCGGTACTGCTCCTGGCACGGCACGACCTCGCATGCGCCTGGTTCCCGTCGGCTCGGTACCCGGTAGCGGCCTGTTCGCCCGCTACACCCGCCATCGGCACACGACATTGTGACCGGTCATTGTCCCGGCACGCATGCACGCCCGATAGACGCTGCACCCGTCGGTTCCCCAACTGCACTCCAACATGATGCATGGCACCGGTAGGTTGTTCCACCACACGAATAACACCGGCTATCCGCCTTTGACACGGGATTCGCTAGGGACAACCGCCAAACCCTAGCGCCCGACCATCCCACAAGCTAAGCCTGTAACACTTGCCAAAGAAAGAAAATAAATTCCACCTACGCCTTGAAGCCGTGAAGCACCAAGGAGCGAAGCTTGCCATTATCCTGTCGCAACGTCACTGAGTCGTTGCTGCTATCTTGGAGCCCCTTGCATCACCGCTTGTGTTGTGAAAATTTGGTAATTTTCACCAAAGATAACTAGTTCACTTTGAGAACTATTACCTAGATGACTAGCGTGAAAACTATTGTACTAAAAATTACCCCAAGATAAAATTCCTCAGGAAAGTGTGGTGGGACACACGGTCCGCTTAAAAACCAACTCCTAGACAGAATTTTATCAAGTAATTTAAATAGCACAATAATTAACAACAACTATACCCGACAATAGCTATTAAATAGACATAAAAGGAACAAAAAGAACACCGAAATTTAACGAGGCTTACGTCCTCGGACACTACAAAAATAATATTTCAATAATCAAAGAAATATTACAAAAGGAGAGAAAGAAAACAATTTACCAAAGAAAGAAGGATGACAATTTTGGGATGTCAAGAACCAAAGGGGAGGAGCCTTATTTATAGGGAGAGGACTCCTCCCAAACCCACAAAACTTTAGATGTGGGACTTGATTTTGGCATACAACAATTCTCCACCTTGACAAAATCCCATACAATTCTCTCACAAATCCAACTTTCAGTAGTGTCTGCAAACTCCATCTTTCAATTTGTAACGATATTGACCAAGTCTAAACAATGTTTAAACTTGGCCGCAGTTACTACTTTTGTCAGCATATCAGCAGGGTTCTCAGTGGTCGGAATCTTCTGGATTATGACTCCACCTTCTTCTAGAATCTCTCGTACAAAATGATATCGAACATCGATGTGCTTCGTCCTTGCATGGTAAACCTGATTCTTTGCTAAATGAATAGCACTCTGACTGTCACAATGCACTTTGATGTGCTTTTGTTCCATTCCCAGTTCACCGAGCAACCCTTGAAGCCAAATTGCCTCCTTTACAGCCTCTGTAATTGCCATATACTCTGCCTCTGTAGTAGACAAAGCCACTGTTGACTGTAAGGTGGACTTCCAACTGACTGGTGCTTTTGCAAAAGTAAACACATAACCAGTAGTTGATCGTCGCTTGTCCAAATCACCAGCGTAGTCAGAGTCACAATACCCAATTACATACTGACCATCCTTATCATCCTGCTGAAATACTAATCCAACATCTAAGGTATCTAGAATATACCGTAGAATCCATTTCACAGCTTGCCAATGCTCCTTTCCAGGATCATGCATATACCTGCTCACAACCCCAACTGCCTGTGAAATATCGGGCCTTGAACAAACCATTGCATACATCAAGCTACCAATAGCACTTGCATACGGTACTTTTGCCATGTATTCCCGTTCTGCATCATTCTTTGGTGACATGGAAGCACTAAGCTTGAAATGAGGAGCAAGTGGTGTACTAACTGGTTTTGACTTCTCATTTATGCCAAAACGTTTTAGTACCTTCCTCAGATATTCTTTCTGAGACAAACAAAGCCTCCCCAATTTCCTGTCTCTAGATATCTCCATGCCGAGAATCTTCTTTGCTTCACCAAGATCCTTCATTTCAAACTCCCTATTCAATTGAGTCTTTAACTTCTCTATTTCTGTCTGACTCTTGGAAGCTATCAGCATATCATCAACATAAAGAAGAAGATATATATAGGATCCATCTTGTAGCTTGCGCAAGTACACACAGTGATCATATTTGCTCCTTGAGTACTTCTGCCCTATCATGAACTTGTCAAATCGCTTGTACCACTGCCTCGGAGATTGCTTCAATCCATATAGCGATTTGTCCAATTTGCACACCATCTTTTCTTTTCCATCAACTTTGAATCCATCTGGCTGAGACATATAGATTTCCTCTTCCAAGTCTCCATGTAAAAATGCAGTTTTTACATCCATCTGAACTAGTTCCAAATCCAATTGTGCCACCAAAGCCAATAAAATTCTAATGGAGGAATGCTTTACAACTGGAGAAAATACTTCATTATAATCAACTCCCTCCTTTTGAGCGTAGCCTTTAGCCACCAATCTTGCTTTGTAGCGAACATTATCCTTGTCAGGAAATCCATCTTTCTTTGCATATACCCATTTGCACCCAATTGCCTTCTTTCCCTTCGGAAGACTAGCTAGTTTCCATGTCTGATTCTTTTGAAGGGACTGCATTTCTTCTTTCATGGCAATCCTCCACTTTTCTTGTTCTGAACTTTGAACTGCTTCATTATAAGTGGCAGGAACATCATCAGTTGCAATTGGTGCTGTAGAAGAGACCATATCAGCATAGCGGGCAGGTTTTCTAATGGTTCTCTTTCCCTTCCTTTGTGCAATTGATTCATGTTGATGTGGAGGTTCTTGGGTCTGAACCTCTTCTTCATTTGACTCTTCTTCTACCACAGGAGAGTCATCATCAGTTTCTGCATCTGCTGGGACCATTCTGTTGCCATCAATCTCCACCTGTTTGGGAGTACCATCTGTTTGCTTCATATTTTCAGAAGTTACCTTTCTCAACATGGTAGATTCATCAAAGGTAACATCCCTGCTGAAGATTACTTTCTTTGTTTCTGGACACCAAAGACGATAGCCTTTCACACCAGAGGTGATCCCCATAAATATTGCCTTCTTTGCTCTTGGATCCAGCTTTGATTCCTTAACATGGTAATATGCAGTGGAACCAAACACATGTAAGGAATTATAATCTGTAGCAGGCTTTCCAGACCATTTCTCCAATGGAGTTTTACCACCAATAGCAGTAGATGGTAAACGATTAATAAGGTGACAAGCATATACCAAAGCCTCAGCCCAAAATTCTTTGCCCAACCCAGCATTGGACAACATACACCGAACTTTCTCCAGCAAAGTTCGATTCATTCGCTCTGCCACCCCATTCTGTTGTGGTGTATTTCTGACAGTGAAGTGTCTGACAATACCTTCATCTTCACAGACCTTTTGAAATGGATCATTTTTTAATTCTCCACCATTGTCTGTACGAAGACGTTTGACTCTTCTGCCTGTTTGAGTCTCCACCATCTTTTTCCATTTCAGGAAAATTCCCAACACTTCATCCTTCGTCTTCATCGTATATACCCAAACTCTCCGGGAAAAATCATCAACAAGGGAAACATAATAGTGTTTACCTCCCAACGAAGTTGTCTTGGAAGGCCCCCACACATCTGAGTGAACATAATCCAAAATACCCTCAGTATCATGGATTGCTGTTCCAAATTTCACCCTTGTTTTCTTCCCTTTGATACAGTGCTCGCAAAAATCTATTTTGCAAGCCCGAGCTCCTTTTAATAATCCTTGATCTATCAATAGTTTCAAAGATTTTTCTCCAGCATGCCCCAAGCGCATATGCCATAACCTGGTTGCTTCTGACTCCTGATCATCAGTAGGAGTTGCTGTCGCTGCTGCTTCCCCAACAATTGTACTACCCATAAAGTAATACACATTGTTTCTTCTTCGGATCCCCTTCATTATCACAAGTGCACCAGAGATGATCCTCATTATCCCATCTTTCGCCCTTACTTCGAAACCTTTTGACTCTAAGGTTCCCACAGAGATGAGATTCTTCATCAAATCTGGCACATAATGAACCCCAGTTAAGATTCTGGTTGATCCATCATGATTCCTCAAGTGAATTGAACCAACTCCATATGTGACAAGAGGGGCATTATTTGCTGTGTAGACAATTCCACCCTTTAGTTCTTTAAAATCAAAGAACCATTCTCGATTGGGCGTCATATGATGGCTACAAGCAGAATCTAGCAACCATGCACTAGAATTGCTAGTTGATGCAGCAATTGAAAGGTCTGAGTCTGCATCATCACACTCAGCAACATTTGCAGCAGCTTTTTCCTTATCAGATTTGCCTTTATTTTTCAGCTTGGGACAATCTTTCTTCCAATGCCCTTTTTCTCGACAAAAGGCACATTCATCTTTACTTGGTCTGGACTTTGACTTCGACCTTCCCCTTCTTCCTTTGTTCTGACTCTGCGATCGGCCTCTATCCACAACAAGAGCTTCTGCTTCTGCACTTGTATTTTCTTGCTTTTCTTTCTTTCTTAATTCATAACTATACAAGGCAGCAGTTACTTCACTAAGAGACACAGCAGCCTTCCCATGAAGTAGAGTAGTTTCAAGAAACTCAAATTCATGAGGAAGTGATCCCAACAACATCAGAGCCAAATCTTCATCTTCAAAAGTCACATCCATATTCACCAGATCAGTTACTAGCTGATTGAAGCTAGTAATATGATCATTCAGAGAGGTACCAGGAACATAATTGAAGCGGAACAATCTCTTTTTCATATAGAGCTTGTTCTGACTGCTTTTCTTCAAGAATTTCTCCTCCAGTGCCTTCCACAATTTACTTGCAGAAGTTTCTTTAGAAAATGCATACCTCTGCTCTCTAGAAAGACACGTTCGAATGGTACCACATGCCAATCTATTTATTGTCTTCCATTCTTTCTCCTCAACATCATCCGGTTTCTCTTCTTCAATGGCAATGTCTAGACCCTGTTGAAAAAGGGCATCCAGAACCTCACTTTGCCACATGCCAAAATGACCGGTACCATCAAAAATCTCCACTGCAAATCTTGCATTTGTCACAGTAGTTCTTGCCAAAATTGAAGATGAAGCTGTGACCTTCGATGTGGATTCTTTTGGGTTGTCTGTCATTTCTGCTACAAAGTCTATTTAATAGCTGTTAATGCGGAATACCAACTAGCCCAAGGAAATTTTTCTGATGTGGAAGATCAGCGTAAGCCGCAACCACAGAGCATACTAAAATAAACCAAGAGCTCAAAATGTCAACTGGCCCAAGGAAATTTTTTCTGATGTGGAAGATCAGCGTAAGCCGCAACCACAGAGCATACTAAAATAAACCTTGCTCTTGATACCAATTGTTGTGAAAACTGGGTAATTTTCACCAAAGATAACTAGTTCACTTTGAGAACTATTACCTAGATGACTAGCGTGAAAACTATTGTACTAAAAATTACCCCAAGATAAAATTCCCAGGAAAGTGTGGTGGGACACACGGTCCGCTTAAAAACCAACTCCTAGACAGAATTTTATCAAGTAATTTAAATAGCACAATAATTAACAACAACTATACCCGACAATAGCTATTAAATAGACATAAAAGGAACAAAAAGAACACCGAAATTTAACGAGGCTTACGTCCTCGGACACTACAAAAATAATATTTCAATAATCAAAGAAATATTACAAAAGGAGAGAAAGAAAACAATTTACCAAAGAAAGAAGGATGGCAATTTTGGGATGTCAAGAACCAAAGGGGAGGAGCCTTATTTATAGGGAGAGGACTCCTCCCAAACCCACAAAACTTTAGATGTGGGACTTGATTTTGGCATACAACAGCTTGCGGTCCTGATCCTTGCCATCATCCAAGGTTAGCGTCGCTGCTTCATCAGAATCGAGAAACGAAGGAGTTGTGCTCTTGCCATGCCCCTTCTACGTGCTGCCCTGCCAAGGAATTGCTTGGAGCCCCTTCACCCCAGACCACCGTCACGAAGCTTTGCGGGAGGATTGTAAAACCTTTGGAGCAGAGTCACAATCTTACGTTATCGACTCTCCGACTGAACGGGAACATGTATATTTTAATATATATAATGATAACGTTAAAAAAATTTAAGAAATCAGTTATAAATTTTTTTGTATATATTTTATTGAAGAATTATTTTTAAGTTAAGCAATGTATTATGGCATGTCATAGAATTTTTTAGGTGGGTTATTAGTTATAGAGTATGTTATTATGATCTTATATTATGTATTATATTTTTATAAGATTTTTTAATTTCTTTTAAATTTTTTTTAAGATTTATTATAAATTAATTATTATTATTTATTCGAATTATAACCAAGCTAATTTTTATTTACGAGATTGCCCCTAATACTTCCCTGCACAACTTTTCTCCCCCAAACCTCGATGGTCGCCTTTCACCGCCCCCACCCTTACTGTTGATGACCCTTTCAGTCGCTCCATTGCCTTCGATCGACGTAATCGAACATCGTCGTATCATTGTCGTGTTGCCCTGAGCACTCCTTGGTAGCTACTCGGTCTCTCATGATGCCCCGATACCATGAGATTGCATCGCCCATCCCAACGTTGATTTGCTGTCGATCGCGTCGCTTCCACCACTGCCGCCACCGTGCCTCCAACACATCCCCTTTCTACCCCCGGACCATTTCCCCCTTACCCAGGGTTACCGTCGAGGCTGGTCAGTGGGCTAATTGGATGATCGACAGACCCTCGCCGACTTGTCGCCATTGCATGTGGTCATCACTGCCATTGTTGTCCTCACCACCACCACCATTAGGTCGAGCTTGCCGAGCAAGTGTCAGACTATAGCCTCGATTGCCTTGTCGAAAAAGTTGTCAAAAAATTGAATTCGCTAAAATCTCTTAAATCTTTCGTCAAACCCATCAGGTCGAATCCGATCAAACTTCAAACTCTATTGATATTGAATTC